>JAQFXU010004317.1:0-13833 GCA_034693705.1 Spatulosminthurus flaviceps | reverse complement strand
AGTTTGCATCAAATATGGTGGTTGTTATTTCAGTTTGCTTTTAAGCAATCCGTGCATTAGACCACTTTGCTTCTCCAGCGACGATATGTGGCTTGTGTTATTTATAGTGTGGGGGTTTGTAATGATTAATTATAGGGATGAGTGTGTATAATTTGTGGATATTTTTGGAATTTGAACAGAGCTTGATTTACCATGTCTCAAGAATTTTGGAATCAGAAATCCTTCGTGCTGATCACCGGAGCGAGTCGTGGCCTTGGTAGGACGATTGCTATTGAATTCGCCCAAAAGGTAGCTCCAGGCTCGGTGTTCCTCCTCGTTGCCAGAACTGCTGATGCCCTTGAAGAGACGAAGGCGGCTGTTAAGGAAGTGGCCCCATCAGTGGAAGTAATTACGTCACCGTTGGATTTGGGTAACCCTGACACTGCCGTCTACCTCACCCTCATTAGGTCAGTAGTGACAGACAATGGAAGGGCAGTATCGGACTTCGATCACGCTATTTTGGTCCACAATGCGGGCTCACTCGGGAATTTGTCCTTGAAGGTCTCTCAAATTGAAGACTTGAAGGAGCTTCAGGATTACTACAATTTCAATTTATTGAGCATGATTTTACTCAACTCTCAATTTTTGAAAGTGTTCAATAACCCGGATCAGCAGAGAAGTGTGATTCAAATCAGTTCCCTTGGTGCTCTTCAACCTTTTAAAACTTGGGGCTTTTACTGTGCTGGAAAGGCTGCTCGGGACATGTCAATGAAGAGTTTGGCTGCGGAGGACCCTTCTATCAATGTCCTCAATTACGCTCCTGGACCATTTGAATCGGCAATTTATGATGAGGCATCCAAGAACACTGGGGATGATGAAACACGGAAACTTTTCAATGAGAGTCGAGACCAAGGCAAGATCCTCACAGCGGAACAAACCACGAAAAAACTTGTACGCATTTTGGGTGAAAAGAAACACACCAAGGGAGAACACGTTGACTTCTATGACGTTGCTGATGAATAATCATGGTTTTTGTGAAACTCATTGGATTTATCAGGGTGTTTTTGTTTGGAATTTTGGAAAAGGGGACCAAATTTTTAATTTTGTGAGCTTTCTTATTATTTTCAAAAATGCAATTGTTATTAATAAATATTAAAACGCTGTAGCCAAATTTTATGCTCGCATCCTTGCATATAAGTATCTTTTTCCCATGGTATTAATTCAAAATGTGAAAGTGCTCTGGAATTTTGAAACTGGAATTTCCCGAGGCATATGCAACAGATGGCCAAAGCATTTATGGGCAATTTTTTACACACGAGTCTTGAAGAAGGCCATGACAGTTGCTACCAAAAAAATTGTTGGCTCCTTTAATTGCGTGCAATTTTTTCCCCGTCATTCATTCCATTAGATATCGTTAAAATGCTACATATGCATGCTGAAACATTTTATTACGGTTTTGCGGGTCAAGGTTCGATTAATCAATAATTTTTACTAACATATAAGATATGTAATTAGTACATGCATCAATGACCTACAAATTGATGATCGTCGATTGAAAATCGTCACATGTACTTATATTTGCACATGCCATGCTAATTAACGTTGTTATAGCATTATTACTAAAAAATTCTAATAATAATAATTCTTGGAAAACAATAAATTATTATTAGAGGTTACACATGAAACGATATTCCACACATTACGGTTTTTACGAATTCGAAAGGTAGTCAATATCAGCAAACCATATTCAAATTAAAGATTGGCAACGCAAGGAAAAAATTATCCAGCATTGCTAATCAGTTTATTATAATTGGCAACGCCACAAAAAATTTACAACCTGATGTTATTTACTACTCTAAATTATTGACAGTAAAAAATTTAATTTCAATGCATTTAACAGTAGGTGAGAAGAAATCTCCCCGTTCATCTCTACATGCATTACGAAAAAACTACTTAATTCTATAAAAATCGCCAATAATTAATCATTAGTAAGTAGTAGCAGTTCACGAAAAACTGCGGAGGTCAAAAATGCGTCAACAGTAATATTACTTTTCCATTATTGCAATGATTTGTGCCATAAATATTCCAGATGTAGCTCATACTTTATGGAATCATTTTAGACGATACACGTGGATAACGCCAATAATAATACATTTTTATTCCGAATAAAGCTTTCAATGCAATCAGTACTTACCCTACCTCAGGCGAAATAAAACTCAATCCTTAAATTCTAGCTTAGGAACAAGACAATTGCAAGTTGCAATCTCATTTTTGCGTCATTAACATTTTGCAAATAAAGGGTATGACCGGTACAAGAGTTAAATGCACCATATAAGGAGGTATGTAAGAAGCGAGTATTGAGGTGGCACAAACAATAACGGACATAAAATCCTGATGAACTCGACGGTAGGTGAAATATGAATACAAGATCTCAATAATTTTATTTGAACACTTACGAAACTCAAGTTTACACATTAGACATTAACCAGGCTGCTTTGAAACTAATAATTACATAGACAAGGCCATAATTCAGTACGTTAATATATAGAAAGTTGAAGATTGATTTCAAGGCATCCACAATCCACTTACTGTTCCAGTTGTGGTTAAGATCATTTCGTTGTGAGAAGCTGTAAATATCAGTTGTATCTTGAGGCTCATTTTGTAACTAAGTTTAACATGTGGGATATGTACAACTCATAAATTTAATATTTAATTATACATAGTGATTTACAATTGTCAGCGAACACTCCATTAAACTATGCCGTTAAATGTACGTACAAACAAAACACCTTTGCAAGCCGATTCTTTTGGGGGTATGAAGCTTGACCTTTCTACCCAGAGCCCGATTTACCGTTAAACCGGATAATATTGGGGCACATATATTTAACATAAAAGTCATATTATGAACTATGTTGTTCTGAAATTATATCTAAATACACGGACGCATTCTACTCATTCCACATTGATGTAAATCTAATGAAATTACATGAAGCAGCCCAATCGTTCCTGCCATTTGCTAAATAATTACAATTTTATGTTAGCAAACACAATATTAGATTTTATGGACTTCAAAGTCTTATACCGTGTAGCCGACTCGCATGCATTTACATAGGTGAAAGTGTTGTAGGTAAAAAAGTCGCCAGTCGGTTATTGAGGCTGACCAGATTAACGGACGTTTCGTATTTTCACTGCGATATAGTTAAATTGGATGAGGCTTGGGCATACTTAAAGGGTTTTTACTGTGTTCTGTTATCAAATCTAGCTGTAATTTCACTAAAATCTGAATCTTTTTTTCTCAAGCATAGTGTTCTGTAGATATTGTAACACATTATAACTATAATTCAGATATGACTTTAGCTGTCAGGATATAAAAAGGTTAGATTTACCTTTGCAGTAATTAATTTTCTTTTAATGCCTTTCTGTCGCCCCTTCCTGATCTTCAGCAGTTTATTTTCACACTTATTTGAAGTACTTTGATAAGATACTCGTCGAATATTATTCGTAATAAACACTCGAATCGAATCAATATTAAATATTATTGTACTGACAACTTTTCCCATACAAATATATATTCTATCCATCATGAATGCTACTCATACCGATACCATTGAATAACTTCCCCGACAACAATGAATCCATACCATACCCTGGTCAGACTAGAATTTTTCTTTGTTAATAGTGGATTGCAGATGAAGCACTCACTCTGTATATTTTATAAAATTCGTGAAAACAATTATTATATTTCGGTATCTACATACTACATGAGCAGCACCCTCCAGGTAACACTAATTAAAATTGCGCAGACATTTTTTGTGAACAAGTAATCCCCGTAAATTACGGAATGATAAACGACTACTACGATGACAAATGTAAGACATGAAGATTAACTGCCGCATTTAACACTCCGTTTGAAATGAGAAACATTAAAGTTTACAGGTGCTAAAAGCTCATTCATTTTACTGGCTACCGACTCAAACTAAAAGCTACTCAAAAAAGTAGCGTTATTACATTTCATTTTCAACCACAATTTTCCAAATTTATTATCAAAATCTCATGTACACTACTGTTACCGAACTCCAAACAAATTAATTTCAATGAATCTCTTACAATCTACAATATACTTTTACAATTTAGATCATAGTAGTAGAAACTTTATGACATATCATTAGATCATTAGACAGAGCCGAGAAAAATGCAGTAGGTCATTTCCTTAAAAACACCAATAAAATTCATAGAAACTTCATAAACGTCACCTTACAAATGCAAGATCAAGCAAGTAATAACTCTGTTAGTCTAGTCTAAGGAGTCTAATAAAATTATTGTGTAATTCAACCAGAATCCGAACAATAGACGTCACCGCAGGATCTGAAAACTCTTATGTGGGGACGGGGGACAGAAATAGATAAATTAAAACATTGTGATTAACACGAAACTCACTGTAATATACCCTGACATGAAAAAGTAAATATAGGGAGAATACAATAAATCTTAAATAAGTGACTAAATTTAAACGTCAAAATTCAATGTCCACTAAAAATCATACGCATAATTATTTTCAGTCTGCTAATCGTCGTCCCCTTCTCCTCAACACGAAGCAGAATAGATTTCAGTTTAGACTGACTCATAACTGTATCGGATGCTTTTTGCCATTAAACAAGCGCAGATAACGGCAAGCAGTTCCAGAACAGCCAATGTGATTCCCACAGTTCCAATTCTCTGTATGTTGATGTCCTTCACTCCTTTAGAAACGCAGCCCTTTGAAATCAAGCAACAAGTACCGTTATTAGTACATGGATAAACACCAAGTTGTCTTAACCCAAAATTTACATGCCAAAATATTCGCCTTTTCACTTACTTCGCTGAAAAGTTTTTGGTAAACTACTTCAGTGGAGGTACCTGGTTTGATACCATCAGTACACGTTTCGGTGTCTTCGATGCAGCAACTCCTTGGAATGATAAATTCGCCCTCGCTCTGGTTGTACATTTTAACATCGAACCAATCTGTGTAGTTGTTTGCACCACAACACTTGAGCTAAGAATTCAAAAATTGAAGTTCGAATTAAAACTCAATTCTACATTTCATTACCCAATGTGATGTAAATGTATGTTTAAAATAATTATGCTTACTCCACTCTGGACGACATCCCAAGTTTTCCGAGTTGTCTCTGCTTCGGTGTTGTTATCTCCGTAATGATTGAAAGTTTCTTCCAAACCCTTCTTCACTATATCCTCCACTTCGTCAGCAAAGTAGTATGAGGCAACTGAAGCTCCCAACTCCAAAATCAAGATCAGTGCAATCAGAACGGAGTACTGTAACAAAATAATATTTTTTAAATCCCGCCTAAAGACAGTAGTAATCTGAATACAATAATTGTTAGTAAATGTGTGCACGTTAATTGCCTGATTAACGTGCATTATTAGTTAATAATATTAACATTAATAATAATATGCGCATAATTCTATTTCTTATAAAATAATTTTATTATTTACCGTCATCATCATGCAATGATTTTCCCGTACTGCACCACAGCATCTGAAATAAAGACACACTGTCAGTTCCGACAATCAAATCAAGAAAAGTTTATCCTTTAAAAATTCATAATCACAAAGTACCCCAAAAATGCGATGATAAAAACGACCACACCAACAACAATGAACAGTTTCGACGGAACTGCAAGTTCAGATGGCTGTATGAGCGTTCCGAACTGTCCCAACTTGTTGGTGGTGATTACTCCAACAGTAATCAGGGTGATTCCGGCAACCTAAAAAATACAGAGAAAAGAATTGTTAGAATCGTCTTGAATTGACACATTATTAACTTGAAGTAAACCAATCTTTGTAACCAGACTTGATTTTTCACGTTCAGTAAACACATTCCCGACATTTCATATTGTAATAACCTGACAGAATTAGGAATCGGAGTAAGTACTATACGTGTTGAACTCTGTCATGTATGTGATTCATGAAACGTTAAAGCCAATGCAATGCAACTCACTGTGGCTATACCCATATGGGCTACAACGTAAACTGTGCGCCCAGGTGTACTGTGAGCTTCAACCAGCAGAATCATAACTAATAAAAATGCTTCTTCACGAATACGATAAGGACTAAACGCAAACCGTTAAATTCCACTTACATTTTCAGCATAATTTTTGCATTTCGGGGACAAATACACCTTTATACAAATGCACCGTATTTTCATCTGCCATTGGCGTCAAGACCAGTTAATGAATAAGTTACAATTAAGTAACAAAAATTAAAACTCCACGCCGACGCCGGGTAACTTTCTCGCTTAATGCAAATGCCCTATACCTATACATAGTTGTAATTATCAAGGGCAACAAAAAGTTCAAGGATTATGTACTCCATTATCCAGCCTCTCTATAATACAGAACGACCAACCCAAGGACAAAAAAAATGCTGTGCATTTTAAGCCTCAATAATTCCGGCCGTTTTCGATAAGAATTTAACATTTAAATACATACAAGTCAATGCCAACACTACAAAGTACCCCTACTGTATTTCAGGTATAAGCATAAATTGGTCCAAACTATACCTCCACAAAACGCAGCGTCCTGTCATTAGAAATGACTTTCAAAGAAGTGAAACACAACAATAAAACGTTTAAATTATCTAAATGCTATTTCTCAAAAGGTCTACTTGAAGCTGCGTTAACAGGTACAACACTCAGTCAGTGAACATGAACTTCTATATTTTATTTTATTCTGCGTAGCCAGCAACTGCACTCATCATTTTGTTTTACTTCACCCTTGCGGTTGAAATTACAGCAGATATTACTTAATACAAAAGTCAGCCACAGGATATACCGTAGGAACATTCAAAGTAATAAAACAATATCCAGGATTACTTTCATTCATTCCCGTATGTGCGTATCATACACTACAGTCCCACAACAGGCGTTTTTGATCTTCTCAATTCATATTAAATTCTCAATTCATATTAAAAAAGGGCCCTCTAAAGCCTCCCCGTAAGGGAAATTATTGACTCCGTCAGTTGAGAGTGCTAGTGCTATCCAATCATGGGATTAATGCCTGTAGCTTTCAAATGCAAACAGAACAACTAATATAACGTAACAACGAATATAAAGTTTTATAACAGTTTAACTTAGGATCACAAGGAAAGGATAAAATCTAGCAAGCCATCATCATTTAAACACTAGTTTACCACAGAATACATGACATAGACTTGGTCATCAAGTCAATGTACACGAGCTCCGTGCGTCAAAGTAACTATAATGGATTTTATTCGCGAGGAACAAATAACGAGGTAACATGAACACAATTTGAAAACTATCATTTATATCTTATCACAAATATGACTCACACCAAAGCCCAATAATTTAGCAATCAAACAAAGGCAAAACTTCGCATAAGAACACTGAGCCATACATCTGCGAGGAGCATGAGATTTACAAATCCTGTTGGCAGTCGCAGTATATCTGTTCACATATCCAAAACAGTATTTTACCACTGACGTTCTCGTACTACGACAACTGCCTCAGCTTTCCTAATAATAATTTTGCCAACCACTGAATCAACAACATTATTAAATGACAGTTGCATGAGGAAAATCGTCTTTTGAAATGAAATACTTTGCTTTGAAAAACTACCTCAGAAACAGAAATACATATAATCACAAATCACAATTATAGGCTTACGTGGATCTAATTGTAAGCCTATTCAGACATGACGGCTAGAACTCACAGCACTGAAAATACTTCGCCATTCCAGTCGAATGAAATATGCGGCGCTTTGCTTTTAGCCTCTTAAATTCTCCATAGGCAGTCTGCTTCCATTGTGAGTATACAAAAATCCCTGCATATCGAAATTCCATTGCATGGTTCATGACTTTCCCATAAGATTTGCATAAACTGACTGAAAAATATAGTAATGAGTCACGCTGTTAAGCAAAGCAAGTGCTTAAGTACTTAAGTACAATTGAACACGCGATGACGTGATATTAAAACGAGTAAAAGTACCACGAACGGCTTTAAAAATAGGATCAATAATTTGTTAAAGACCAAGCTGGTTAAGTGGAGCTTCCTCTGAATCTCAAGTCCAGTTCTATACAAAAACTTCATGCACCTTCTTAATCATGCCTCGCCTGCCTGCGCCTTATGCAATTCATGTTGGATGAAACCACCACAAAGCCAAACTACCACAATGAATATTCCAATAATTATTATTATTATCCTACAAGTGAAAATCAATATCAACAAAGCCACGGAAATATTCCACAAAGCTGACAAATCGAATTACCACTAATGCAACATTTGCATACAATGACCACTGCTTCCTGCACACTGCATATTGGTAAACAGTAAAATAAAATGCTGAAGCTGAACAAATAACACGTCCCACAAAGTTCCTAATAATACAACAAACAATGTCAATACTCTCATCTTCTGTAGTGACACCCATCTTATATAAACACTGTCAGACACATTCTGACCAGGAACACAAGCAACTGCAGTACTAAACTCTTCAAAACACAAGCATGAAATTAAGAGTGAGCCAAAGACTAATAACTTTCTTTAATCAAAACCCCTTCATCATGACATGACAAAAATATCCAGAATATTCTAAAATCCTCCATAATCCGGCAGCTGCAGCCCTGCTTTACTACGCAGTAGAACAAAAACCCCTCCACCACCGCCTTCCAAAATTCCAGCTATACGGGAAACGGGGCCTACACTTATTTTCTAAATTATTAATTCGAAATCAATTATCAACCATGGAAAAAAACAAGCTCGATCACACATAAAAAGTACTTTGAACTTTTAATAATCTCACAGAAATTACATCATTAAACCTTTGTCATATTCCACCCAGCAACAGCATTCTTCTCTTCTCATTAATTCTCCATGCATACATAGTTATTAGTTATACATACGCAGATAACAAGTTCAACCTCAATTACATACCAATAGACCTTTAGTTCTATTCAATTTAAAATATTCGCATTTCTAAAGTCATACAACATAAAACTCGCCTCCAAAATGATGCTGGTATTTCGCTAATTAAAGATTAATACCTGGACTATTTTTTATATAAAATGAGTGAAATGGAAGGAAAATAATTCCTTCAAAATCTTACCACAAATAGAAGGTTGACCAGAAATAAACTGTATTTCACACATTTCATTCCCCCTTGAACCATTTCGAGTTTTTTTTTTTGAATTCTTCTTTAATCCCACAGAAATCTCTAAAGATGTTAATACTCTTGGTGATGAACACTTGGTTGAATCAAATTGTCACAATTTCTCTCTTCCAATTCTTTTATGTTAGTAATTATAATGAACACAGAACTTGGAGGCATATACACCCTTCGACAACAACAATTCTAACGACACTGAAACTTTTACGATAGAGAGTATTCCGACGACACAAGTTTTAAGCTTGGCTATAACTTACACAGCGACGAACGACGTTAAAACGTATAAAAACTTCACGCTCTACGCATGCAATGACATTCACGCTGTTGCAGGTTGCAGTTCTGTAAAAACTAGTAGATAATAAGAGTACGTATGTACATACTACGAATTCTATTGGCTTTAGTCAGCTGGACGTTAACTTTTATGTATGTATTACAGCATACATAATCCTATTACGTTATTACGCTGCTCCGAAAAGAATCACATGCTTTTTAAGCACACCCTCATGCCTGGACCACAGCCTATGATTCACATAGGGTGAGTAACATTTCCTATGAATTTTCATGAGGAGGAAATGGCAAGAAACCTTCCCAATTATTTAACGCTTATTTGTGGAAATACTGCTTTACGTATTTTGGTCAGGTTAAAAGCTCTGCAGTATACTAAGGAAAGTGTATAGGTTCTCAATAATATGGAGGGGAAATCAAATGTAAGTAATCGTCGGTTTGTCGTCGACGTCGTCGTCTTTTCCGTGTACTTTCTATGCGAGTATCATATACTGCGTCTGACAAAGAGTTCACGTCTTTGTTTGTTTGTAATCTAATATGTACTTTTATGTTATTGGTGTACCTAGTATTACAAATTACAACACAAGCTTGTTGCGTTGTTTTCGTTGAAACTTCCAAAGCTCTATATAGCCCTTTAATGTACATACGCCCAGGAGGAGATGGAATGGTATCAATGAAAGGAAGAGATTCCGAAAGAATTTGAAAATAAAACGAAGAAATGACAAACTTGATATTTTGAAAATGGGAAAAAATTCCGAAAATGATTGTAGATTTGGAAATGCTTAGCTTCTACTCCCATTGGAATGGGAGATGTCAGATTTTATGGAATGTGATGCAGGAACTTTACCTCTTCATTAACTTTCGCTCTTACAGTAAAATAAAATTTAGTAAAAAATATTGCTTCTAATTTTTTTAAGGAAATACTATAGATCCTATAGTATCGGAAATACGAGCCTGTAGATGTAGAGTTCATAGGCCTGAAATTATGGTTGTACAAAAGATAGATATTATGGGCTGAAGGCTGAATGCGATAAAATCAGATGGTCAATTGTGGCAATGAAAATGACAATGTTCCTGTGGAGTTTTCGTTGAGGTCATGGGTCGCAGGGAAGGACATGAATAAAAATGGAAGGCCAACAAAACTTTTGAGCAAGGGTAAATAAGTATGTCTGCGGAAACTAATATTTGTGCCGTCGTCTCCACGTACTTAAGTAAAGTAAATAAGTGCAGCAATAATATTATTGTTGTAGCTATGCATTTGAAGACTTTCCATGAGGGCACGAATGACCGTTTTTATTTACATTTCTTGTTACAGATATAATGGAATAGAGACAAAAACGCCCAGTGCCAGTGCAGTGCGAGTATGAATACGAACCATGGTGTCTGTGAATGATTTATAGTTAAATGTAAACTTTTACCTACATATTTGTTAAACCGTGTGCTCATGACAGAAGAATATTTTATTTTATTATTATGAAGTGCTTTGAAGCATGACTCATGTTCTGGTGATCGTGGGTGTGGGTAAAGAAGGGAGGATGCAGATGCATGTTTATAATAGTGAAATTCTACCAAAACTTTCGATACATATATGCACTTAAAACTCTGTACTCTGCGATAATTTCTCACGGTAGCCAAATCGTTTTAGTTTTCAGTCCTTTTATAGAAGTCACAGACGGGAAAATAAAGAAACTAAGTGAGAATAGTTTGATGCAGATTATATTTGGAGAATCTCCCAACAAATCTCATTATTTACCAATATTGAAGTTCGCCCTGAATACTTAGCATGTCATCCATTAATCCTTGTCACTGTATTATCAATTATTTTTAATTTGTAAGTAGATTCTCTATATAGTGGCAGAGGCAGCCATGAGCCAAGGGATCCTAGAAATTCTGCCACTATAGCGTTCCATGCATATTCCCTACTAAGATTTAAGGCCATGTTGAATTCTTAAGGCATCACCGAAAAATTACAGTTTTCTGTTGATTTAAATTAAAAATGGAATTTGTTTTCATACTGGAAAATAGTTGAATTTTGGCCATAAAAGGGGCAAAAAGGGCCTAAGAATCAAAATATTCTTAAAAATTCTGCACTATAAATAGATGTTTCAAAAAACCCTGGCAGGGGTTTTTCTAGTTGTATTTAAATCGACCAAGGAGAAGGAGGAGCCTGCATGCCATTTCTTTCATTGCGCTGATTTCTGCTTAATGAGCTTTGTGCACCCCCTTATAGTTCTAGTGGCATCTGTATAGTAGGTACATCCTCGGTAATTTATATCGTTCAGCTGCGTTTCACTTTTTCACGTGCTTTCTTCCGTTTGCCCCACTCGTATTGTTCAGGTTTTTTTGTTTTCTGTATTTATTGAGGAAATCTCTTCCACAATAATAATTTTGTACTATATAATAATATTGTTGTGTATTATATTATCCCTACCGAATATTTTTGTAGTTGATCGTGCAGAAACTGTGTAATTTATGACCATATTTTATTGTATAAACTTACATAGAAATGGCAGGAAATATATTTTATTTACAACGGAGTCTTTCGCGACAGCTTCGGTTCTAGTTCTAACCGACCTGAGATAGTCGAAGTTGAAAGGGGCATGACTTTTAAAGTAGCAACTTTCTACCTGTGAACGTTGAGTTCACTTATCAGTTTCAAGATATTTTTTCAATTATTATGTACTTACAGCACTAATTCAAAGATGTTCCAAGCAAGAATATGTAGAATGAGAGACAAATGTAACCGATTACCGATACGTAATCTTAATTATAACAAGACATATTTAAATACTAATGTACTATCAACGCAATGTGCTGCAATTCAACTAAAACCATTACAAATTCATGCGATCAATATAAGCAGAGCTTTTACTTAAAATTAACATAAGCATTTTGAAAACATTATTCGCTTATTAAGCCAAATATAGCACATAGAAAACTTATTAGCAAACTAAACTAGATTTGCTATAGACGTTGATTATCGTAATAGATGATAGTAATAATTTAATAGCTAAAGCTTAGAATTAGAAAGTCCGTAAGACAATTCAGACTACTTTTTGGGTCTGGGGACAAAGGGTAGCCAAGAGTCCCACAGATTATCTCTTACCTCACATTTATAATGCACTTGCATTGATTCCACTCGGGTTACCGACCGGTTATTGTGCGCAACAACAATCTTCTCATCATATTTCCACTTACAATTATAACAGGCTCTTCCAGAGAGTGGTATCACACCCTCGTATCCTCCTTTCCATGCTATCACCATCGTGATAACCAGCGATAGAATTATCAGTAGGTATAACAAGAATCTGCGCGTAGTCTTGAATGTTTGGGTTTGGGGAACTTTCACGGCTTCAATGACCGGGCAATACTTCCTCACCGGATACATTCTACTGCTTTTGTCGATTAGACATTGAACTACCATCGCAACTATCCAAAGGATTAGAGCAAATACAACCTTAATCATGATAAGATAGAAGATTTCAATACAAGCTGTTGAAATTAGTACTGCTACTACTGCAAAAAATTCAAAATAAATAACTTAGACAACATGCCTTTTTATCCGATGCACATAAATACAAAATATATGGAATCTGACTCACTCGCCACAATCACAGAAATATAGCCCAAAAAGGCATGAACTGTAATCGCAATACATCTTGAG
This sequence comes from Spatulosminthurus flaviceps, assembly GCA_034693705.1. Classification (NCBI taxonomy): domain Eukaryota; kingdom Metazoa; phylum Arthropoda; class Collembola; order Symphypleona; family Sminthuridae; genus Spatulosminthurus; species Spatulosminthurus flaviceps. The sequence goes on along the minus strand of JAQFXU010004317.1, from coordinate 729 downwards.
CAAGGATTAGCTGTACGAATTGGTCCTATGATACAGTCCACGTGAAATATAATAACAGCACATGTGCCGATCACTTTATGATAAAGAATTACTTTTTCTCGGGTGCTGTCTATGTCGTAGGCTTCATCACTCGGAGCCCGGGGAGCTTGATACACAGCCAGTACTAATTTCAATTAAAAATGTATCGTCAATAAAGTATATACTTTTTCAGCCACGAATTGAACATATCATCGCTGGAGAATCAAAATGGAATGATTCCAACATCGCATGTGGATTTTTCAAATAGATTTGAAGCCTCAAGCTTGGTTGAATTTAAACCAGTATGTTTCTCCATCGACTACAAGCCCTTGAAATGTTACCTAAACCAATGTATATTGAAAATTTGGATGCAAAAATAAGTCCGACGTGAGCCTAAAATGTACAAAAAAAAGTTAAATTAAAAATTGTGGTGAATCCGTTCGTATTGTGTACTATGCTTGCACTGCATTGCATTGTAAAAATAGGTCACACTGCGGGTTCCCCGAGGACCGGCAGGGGCCCCCGCTTCGCTGATTTAGCGCATTACTGTTTACTCAAAAGTTGCTTGACTTAAGAAAACCCAATTCATATTGTGCGAGCTATTTTGTATGGCAGTCTAGGGTATCGGTGAATATATATACAGTAAAAACTCTTTAAGACGGTCTCTCAGGGGGATCTTTATTTTGGCCGTCTTAACGTATGACCGTCTTA
>JAQFXU010004316.1:0-13837 GCA_034693705.1 Spatulosminthurus flaviceps | reverse complement strand
GGGGGAGGAGCTATGTCAAATGGACCAATAGAATGGCTCCCCTCTTAACATGGATTTACCCTTATATACATTCTACTTTTGGGTCTGGATTAAATGTTTAAAAAATCTTTAGGCCCAAGAAATAAATTAATAATCAGGCCATAATAATTTATTTCTTTAAAACTTTCAATTCAATATTTTAAAAAATATGCTGTCGGTTATGCAATTTTTGCAAGACTTTGCCATTTAATTGCTCATTAACTAATGCCCATATGAAATTATGGTGGCTATTGTTGAAAAGCTCTCACCGAGAGCTTTTAATGATACCAACCTCATGAAAATTCGAGGAAGTCATCAGAGCATATAAAATAAGCTTAGGGATGTATGTGAATCCCGAAGTTTGAGAGGTTGTTTAGCATGGAAAAGTGCATGGGAGGCAATTATTGGCAATTCGACAAATAATTTACATAGTTTTTGCTACAGAATCCGGTTTTTACTTTTTTATTATTATTGCCCACTTTTTGGTATCAAACCTCGTCAAAGAGACTGTATCGCCATTTGCTCCATGTTAATGAAATCTACATTTATCGTAAAGGCGAGTAGTGTTGTGTATATGGGAGGTCCAATGTTTCAAAAAGATGCTCTTTTGTATGTAAATCTAAAAAATTGGTTAAAAATATAAAAAATCGATATTTAGCGAATTTCAACTTTTCCGTTTATTTAAAAAGGAACCACAGTGTCATAGGAATAACACGGGGATTTTCGCTATATTCATCCCCCGTATCTTCCCTCCCTTAAACGATAAAAATATACGCAATAGTGATTCTGAAAGACAAAAATGAGATCTTTTAGAATTGTCACGCTTCATTGAGCTAGGACGTTTGGTTCTGGAGATATAAATTGGTAAATATTTAAGGGTCCCCCCATAACAGAACAATTGTTTGGGCCTCGAGGCGGCAAATCCGATAAGCTCAATTTACAAATTTTGATTTCATGCAAAATATCAAAATTTTGCGAATTTTTACAAATTCAAAATGCGATTTGCATTCGATGGATGCGATGGAAGGTATTTATCATAGTAGTAGTAGGGCGGTGTTCTAACATATTTTGAAAAAAATTTTAACATCCGAAGGTTACATGTGAATTGTATCCCTTGCAAGTGGAAACTGTAGTGGATCCCGTATGACTAACATTGTTTCCACTACAGTAGCCATTGAGCGTTTGGTGCTGTCCATTCTATAAATGGATGGATTTCCAGCCTTGCGTGTACCTCAACCACGATTGTCAGGAAAATGAAGACTAAACAAAGTGCAGCTCGTACTGCATGGTATTTTTATGGAAATATTGTTTAATCTGAACATAATTTTAATTATTAACACACCGTTTTACGACAAAAATTTTTTACAACAAGACCATAGTTTAACACATAACCATTTCATAACAATATATTTTCACATCAACACCACGTGACGAGATATTTTTATAGCAACACCATTTTGCAACAGTACTATTTTATAGGACACCATTTTAAAACAAGGCCATTGAACAACAAGATATTTTCATAGCAAGACGATTTGACAAGATATTTTTTTATAATAACACCATTTTGTAACACAACCATTTTACAACAATACATTTTTATAACAGCACCATCTTACTATATATTTTTATAATAGCACCAATTTACAGCACACCTTTTACAACAGAACCATTTTTCAATAAGATATTTTTACAACGAACCCGTTTAACAGTTAACACCATTTTACAATTGAACCATCTTACAAAACAAGAGTACAATTTTAAAACAATACCATTTTTCCACCAGACCAATTTAGAACAACACCGTTTTTAGCAAGATCATATTACACCAAGACACAGATGTTGTCAACGAAAATAGGGGCAGGGACTAACCATTCAGAAAGTTTTAAACCATTTCAAATCCTTTTAATTTATCCTTGCATGAACCAGATGTGATTCTGAGTAAAATTCCCGACTGGCATTTTTACCTTTAGGGGAATGTTATGCGTAGGCTGACAATTTGCGTGAAGACGAAATCCACGAATTCTGGAGTTGAGCTTCGGTCTAACGTGTAGAATGACCCCGCTCTAATTCCGTCGCATTTAACTGACCCCAAGAATCTTTCCATGTATTTCATTTCTAAACTTGACCTTCCTCCAATCATAGCTGAGGCCAATCTCCTCTTTAACTCAACCATCCTGTCTTGGACATTTTCCCAAAGAGGAATATAATACAATAAAAGCCCATATAAATAAAGAGAACTCCTAGGACTGGGTCATTTTCTAAGCACCTCAGACCAATGAAAATCCCAAGAATCGACACGACAAGTAGAAGAAGTTTCAACGCATAATGGCAATCAGCGTAGACGTGATTGATGAGTTGCACCTTGAGTTGAGCTATTCTGAATTCCTTGACTACGCCTTCAGCACCAGTTTGATTTCCGCGTCTGTTTTTAAATTCTTTGTAGACGAAAAAGAAACATTAGTCCTGAGAAATTATGAACATGATTTAATTTTGAATAATGAATAACGTTTAATTTCCGTTACTTATGAAAACTCTGAAATGCTGCGCAAGATATCGAGTTTCTAAATATTTCAGTGAAAATATTCAAATCTGCCTGATGCTTCTCGAATAGGTTAAAAATCAGTAAGTATATAGATTAAAGTCTCACAATCAGCTTAAATGTTGTGGTTTTATATGTTTTAATATTATTTTTATCGCGTTAAATAATACGTTTTTGGCGAAATACAACAAATTTTACCTAAGCATTAAAATATACATTTAAACTGAAATAAAAATGCATATTTACGTACCATAATTAAATTTAGAGACGGTAGAGAATTTAAAAGTAGTAGTGTTTTGCCGCGGATTCGTCAGTTTCTTATTGATTTATTGGAAAACGGGTGGAATGGGGGGTTGCTAAGGGGGGCTTAAATATAAATAAAAATGTTTGGTTGCTAAGGGGGGCTTAGATGTAACTAAAAAAGGTATGGTTGATAAGGGGGACTTATATGCAAATAAAAAAATGTATGGTTGCCAAGGGAATATTTTTTCGCACCCTGGGGGAATTTATTGATAGCAAAACCTGAAAACAAACATAGGAAAAATTAGAAAAAAAACAATAATAATATTAATATCGGTATTGCCCGGGGGCGAAGGGTTGCTTGTTGAGGCGTGGGGGCTGGACTCGAGCGGATGTTGATGGTTTAGGAGTGGGTTCTTCCTCCTCCTACTCCTCCATAGGCATTTCCATTTCTTCATCTACGTCCATCATTTCCACGGCGGTGGAAGCGGAAGATGGAATTTCCAAATAATCTGCTGGATTCGGCTGATCAGGTTGTGGCCAAACGAAGATGTTGGCAATCCTAGTTCCTAGACGGCGAAACCCATCAATTTTGGAGCTGCTCTATTTTTTTGTGGTAGCACACACAAAGAATGAAAATTATGTAGCCAAATATAAGTAGTACCTTCATTTCAGTCCATTAGTATATATAGGCGGTTTAAAAAGTACCTGTAAAGGAAAATCATGCGTATATACACCCTCACATTCCAAGAAGCAAGTCAGTTCATGCTCGGCATACACTTGGACGCGCGTAGCCCCTTTTTACTTTTGAATTTTCAGTTCTGCTGCTGGGACCAAAGGTCTTGTTCTTGTTATCCCTTCTCCTTACTAAAATTGGTAAGTTAAATTTTTATTTATGTATGAAGAGGAAGAGAAAAATGAATAAAATAAATATTCAGGTGAAAATATTAATACCAATTTATTTATTTTTAGTTAGCGAATACGGAGCGCTCACCTTGTGCACCGACATGTGCACGTGGGCCGGGTTTGGTAACGGCACTTGTAAATGCATACACTCATTAGTAAACAGCACCTGAGTTGTTGGAGTGGCCATTAATAACTGCTCAGACTTCGACACGACCTTCTGTCAGCATAAAATTGACCCTTCTTCAACCCCCGACGTCTCTGGTCCTGGTAGTGGAGGTAAGAACCGTTTTTACATTTGTACGGCTTATCTCCCATGTGTTTAAAAGGTTTTTCTCCAGTATGCAAAATTATTTTAAATTTCAAAGGCTTTTCTCCCGTGTGCAATAAGTAATGTACATTTAAAAGGTTTTTCTCCCGTATGAAATAAATAACACACAATTAAAAGGCTTCACTCCAGTGTGGCAAAAATATATAGTACATTTAACAGGCTTTTCCCCCTTGGGCAAAGTTTTCAGTTAAAAGGCTTTTCCCCGGTGTGCAAAGTTTGCAGTTAAAAGGCTTTTCCGCCGTGTGCAAAGTTTGCAGTTAAAAGGCTTTTCCGCCGTGTGCAAAGTTTGCAGTTAAAAGGCTTTTCCCCCGTGTTCAAAGTTTGCAGTTCAAGGACTTATCTCCAATGTGAAATTTTTTCCACCTAGCGGGCTTTTGAAATTAGTTCCTTTTTTACATTTAAAAGGCGTTCCCATTGAGCACGCTATTTATATATAAATAGCATTACTGCATGAAAAATAAACTTGTAATTAAATGGCTTTTCTCTCTTATGAATTTTTGCAGTGCTTTGGACTCTTGTGGGACTTTTGGGGCTGCTGCTTCTGCTTATATTCGCCTACATAATTTTCATTCTTTGTGTCTGCTACCACAAAAAAATAGAGCAGCTCCGAAATTATTTTCGCGATGGGTTTCGCCGACTTCGAACCAGGATTGGCGTCTTCGTTTGGCCACAACCCGATCAGCCGTCCCCAGCAGATTATTCGGAAATTCCATCTTCCGCTTCCACGGCCGTGGAAATGATGGACGGAGATGAAGAACTGGGAATGTCTATGGAGGAGGAGGAAGTACCCGCCCCTATCCCATCAACATCCGCTTGAGCCCAACCCCAACGCTCCAACAAGCAACCTTTCACGCCCGGCCAATACCGATATTAATATTAATATTATTATTGTTTTTTTTTCTAATTTTTCTAATGTTGTTTTCAGGTTTTGTTACAAATAAATTCCCCAGGGTGCGAAAAAATATTCCCTTAGCAACCATACAATTTTTTATCTACATCTAAGCCCCCTTAGCAACCACACATTTTTATCTACATTTAAGTCCCCCTTAGCAATCCCCCATTTTATGAATGATTGAACTTTATTAATGTTTTACGAAGAAGCAATAACATTGTCGTGTTTTTTCCATAGCTGAACACCCAATTCTAAATATAAACAAAAGTGATAAATTATTGGGTACATTTACGTCAATTATTATCATCAATATCGTCAATAATTGGTCACATAAAAAACTAAAATTTGTTTGAACTCTCGAAGATTCAAATTTTTTTCGCATAATTTTGTCGAATAGATTTTTACAGATTGTGTGTTGTCATCAATGGAGTTCCAGTATCTAGCGGTGATGTAAGTAGATGACTTTTGTCCGTACTTTGATGTGGTCGAGATTCAGAGGCTTAGTGATCTATCTGTTCTGGTACCGCGTGATGATACTGCATTTGTAAACAACACTCTCACATCACTTTTGTAGAATTCACCGTTAATGATATGCTTATGTAAAAACTTCACTTGTGAAAGCTTCCTTCTCTCCTAGGTAGACAGCCAATTCATTTTTTCTAGGAAATCAAAGCTTGCACTGCATTTAATGGCAAAAATCTTTTTGTAGGTAGATTTAATGCAATTATCTATAGAGTACATTGGGCGTTGCTAAAGCGTTTTGGGAGATCATTCACGAATATAGAAGAGAGCAGGGGGGAGGCAACTGCCCTGTGTGGTTCCAATTTTCACCTCATGTGCATGTGACAGGGTTTCCCCAACTTTCACCTGGACGCATCTCCCATGTAAGTATGACTTGAACCACTTAAGCATGTTACCAGAGACACTGAGGCATTGCAGTTTATGAGGAATCATGTCAAATGCTTTACTAAAATCGACGAAGATGGAGCCTGTGTATTCCCCTTTGTCACCGGCAATGTAGCAGTCGTTGGTGAATTTGAGGGTTGGAAGGCATTCCCCTTAGCAACTCCCCCCCCCATTCCACCCGTTTTCCAATAAATCAATAAAAACACGACGAATCTGCGGCAAAACCCTACTACTTTTAGATCATAAAAATATGTATTTATTAAATTTATTAAAGTAAACACATGAAGTACAAAAAATTGACTTGATTTAAGATTCAATCAAGTTGGTCAATATCAAATGTTTGAGTTTGAGCTAGAGAAAAGGCTAAACATAAAATAACTGCACATTAGCTCAGATTTAGGATAATCCATTGGTCAGAGATTAAATATAATTTCAATTCAGACTTTCCGAACTTACAGCTAAAAAATAAAAAATAAAATTTCGTTGTAAATGCTGGTACATTTACCTGCAAACGTTAAACAATAAAAATATTTTATTTTTCGTTCGTATGGGTTTTACGTTCATGCGTTCGTAGATTACTACTCTGCGTTGAGCTGTAATCGCAATGTTGGCACTGGTATGGCTTTTTCCCGGTATGAGTCCGTTCGTGCTTTACTAGACTAGTTTTTTGGTTTGCTTTGTAGCTGCAATGTGGGCATTTGTATGGCTTTTCCCCTGTATGAATTCTTACATGCCTTCGTACATTGCTTGTTGTTGCTGACCTATAATCGCAATGTTGACACTTGTGGGGTTTCTCCCCGGTATGAGTCCGTTCATGGCTTAGTTGAGTAGCTATGTGCGTTGCGCGGAAGTTGCAATGTTTGCATTTGAACGGTTTTCCCCCGGTATGTGTCCGTTCATGGCTTTTTAGACCGTTTGGCTGGGATGCCCTAAAGCTGCATTGTTCGCATTTGTATGGCTTTTCCCCTGTATGAGTTCTTACATGATAGTCTAAACAAGCAGATCTTGCTGATCTAAAACCGCAAAGTTGACATTTGTGAGGTTTTTCCCCGGTGTGAGTTCGTACATGAGCCTTCATGGTCGAATCGTATTTTGCAGCATAGTCGCACCAACTGCACTGGTATGGTTCATCCCCGGTATGAATCCGTTCATGGCTTAGCAGTTTAAGGGTGGATTTGGAGCTGTAATCGCAATAATTGCATTTGTGGCGTCTTTCCCTTGGAATTCCCTCGAGCTTACCCCGTTGTCTCTGTTTTAAGTTTTTGCTTGAAGTTATAACCTTCCCACAACTTCCGTCTCGTGAAGTCTCAGAAATATTAGGTGGAGTTTTAAACAACTTGTTCTTTTTCTCTTCCAAAATAATACCAGACTCACCCCACTTGGGTCTAACTGTCGAAGGTGGACCTGAAGTTCGAGAAGTGTAGAGATGTGACCTTTCTTTTTCTTGTCCTTGGACGATCACGCACTCATTGTCAGAGTGATCCGTGAGAAGTGGACTAGATTTTTCTCCACATGATTTCTTGGCCATTTTTAAAGGAATCCCGGACATTATTTCTTGCACGGTTTGACTCTTGTCAAGTTCCCTTCTCGATTTTGCTACCAAATTTGAATACCAACTAAATTAACGGCAAAATGAAAATTTAAAAATTCATAACAATTATTGTTTATGAATTGGAATGTGTCACAACACTTGACTTCACTTGCATTATTTGCTTGTGCCAGAAGACGTTTCCAAGGTAGATCAGTTTAGTTCAGTTAATTTTGATTTTTTTTCAACTATGCAATTTATGAATGAGCTTAATTAATGCAAATAACTTCACAATAATTATTTTAACTTGGAGATCCTTTTGTTGTGGTATTCTTAGTTACGAAGGTTTCAAAGTATCAACTTCTCACACTTCCCAAATCAAAAACAGAAAATCTTCAGTCTAAAATACAATCAAAAATCAATAACACGAAAGGTAGGAATTTTCTCCTTTGCCGTGTTTACTGGCCGCTCGAAGAGAAAGCGGTTCAGCCTAATCTCAACTATAATTCAGATTCAGGGGTTGAGTCTCTTTGTTCGTCTGATTGTGAGCTACTTCTACATCAGTGTAGCCACTGTTTGAGAGTACAAGAAAAAATAGAATAGACGAGTATTACAGTGTACATTTTATTACGTAGTTAATGTTAGATGGCGCTATAATGTTTCTGTTACTTTATTTCGGTTAAATGCATAGCACAAGGTGTAATCTTGGCAACTGTTCTTCTTTTAGTACATAATGTTACGTTTACATGGTGCTTACTTAGCCGTTATGCTGGTTAGTATGGTTGTATGGTTCTTATACTTATTTTGTTTCCTTTCTGTTAAAGGCATTATGTTCTTTATGTAACCTTTCTTTGGAATTGTAGAAAATAAAAAAATATTCTTATTGAAGGAAAACTAATGTCAACCCTATAATGAGTGGGAATATGCCTCCCTCAATTTAGGGAACTTCAGATCCATGATTTTTGAAAGACTGAGGTAAGGAAGGCACTAATTTGTGTGCCAAAATTTGCACTAAGCTTAAAATTACCAATAGTAAGGATTAAGGATTAAAGTAAAGGATTTGGATTTTTGTAGGATCTTTTCCTGTGAATTGTCACCGTCATTTTTATTTCCCTTGAATATAGAATAGAAATTTTCGAGACTAGAAGACAAACACTTTGAATTAATTAATGTGCTTTGGTTTAAGTGTAGAGGGCAAAAATTATACAAAATGAAACAAACTTTCATGCTCATGTTACTGATGAATGAAAAAATGTGCAAACTAAAAAATAATATACTGTGCATGAAAATGCACCTTTAATAAAATTCCATCAAATGTAAATACAGGAATTACAAAAACACAAAAAATACTTTTATAAACTGAAATATGCACACAAATGATTTTTACGCCGTCAAAGAATAAAACTAACATTTTTAGCATTGAATTTTGCCGTCTGCATCAATCTCATCCTTTACCACAGTAGGGCTGACCTTTGCAAGGCTTCTCCGAATTACCTCGGCCAGTCCCTCCCATCTCCGCTTTGCTTGTTGAAGACTCATTCTTTGACAATGGGAAGATGGGAATTCTTCATCGGACCAATCCGAGCAGGACAACTCGTCATCTGCATCCATCTCAAACTCATCGTCCCACTCAGCAGGACTGACCTTCTCAAAAATTTTCCTAATCATCTCGGTCAGTCTCTCCCATCTCAACTTTGCTTGTTGACAACTCTTTTGATAATGGGAGGGTGGGAATTGTTCCGCATCAGAGCAGCACTCATAGTCGTGGTCACATTTAGAGTTGACAATGTCATAAATTTGTCGCGCTGTATTTTTTCCCCCCAAAGATAAAACACGGGTAAGGAGCCGTCGAGCATAATCCGTAAATCTGCTTTCAAACCTGGCGCTTAATTTTGGATCACAGTTATTCAGGGAGTCCATCATAGTCCCAGCCTTTTCAGCGTCCTCTGTGAATTCCTCAAACCATTGATCCATCTTCTCATCATCAAGGTTGAAAACTGCTTGGGACATTGACTTCCACTCGGCTTCTATCTCCTCGGAGGTCCATGGGCTCCAAGTAATGGAATTCTGGGGCAAATCACGAATCCTCTGCATTTTGGATACTGAAGATATTTTTTCTCATTACAATTATGGATATGATTTTTTTTAAATTAAATGAAATACACAAGAGGAATGAAACTTAAATCTATAAAAGTTATAATATCTGTAATAATTATTAAAAACTCAGTTACCTCAACCAAAGTTTTCACAAGAATTCAAAAGAATTGATGGCAATAATGACAAATTGAATTGGTCGTAGAGGTACTCAACTCAAAAACTTCAAATTTAAATAATAAGAGCAATATTATTCTTGTGCACGAGAGGATGCTTCCTCAAACTTTGGTTGTGAACTAACCCAGTTTCTCTGGGATTTATATACACACCAAAAATGAGTCAATGGAAGAAATGTAATTTGTACTTGTGTGCAACCGCTGGGTGTAACCTTTGAGTAAATATAAAATATTTCTAAATATAACTCTACTACGTGCGACTTCAGACACGGACTTAAAATCAAAGGTCTAAAAAGTGACCACTATACTAAGCATGTAGTGAAGGTCCTGACAAATTGTAACATTGAAATCAAGCGCCGCGGGGGGTAAAAGTATTTTCGATCCTTCCAAGAAAGGACTTCAAAACGTCTGCGGAACTTGAGAAAAACATATCTCACTCTTCCGTTAGTAGGCACATTGAATTTACATATACAAACTTCCTAGTAACCATAAATAAAAATAACTGCGGAAGGATTCTCCAAACGTTTCAATTGTATAGAATCAATTTAAAAAGCATGTAATGACAAACCTTGCCACCTGAAAAAATTATCAACAAAATTTTCCATGTAGGAAAAAATCGTCAGTAAACTTATGGAAAGTTAATTATTCTTCTTGGAATTCTCTAATTATTATGGTATAAAGAATAAATAATATAGCCTACAAGCAGTGACCCGATGGGAAAACTGGCTACATAGAGAGAAAGAAACTTTATTGTCTGCCTTAGCCCGGGCTAAGGCAGCGAGCCAATAAGCGCAAGCTGACAGAAGCCTACTACACTCACGTGGGCTTGATTTAGACTCACCCACGAAGTGGGCTCCCCCTGTGCTAGTTTAGTTGTACAAGTGGTGATATGCAATTCTGTATGAACCACGAATTACCGCTATTACTATATCATTCAAAATTTGTTTGGGAATTTTAAAACGTTGTCTAAATGCTTCAAAAAAATTAGGAAATGTTCCACGAGCTCCAATCATTAAGCCAATCACTTCTATATTTTCAAGGCCATACTTTTGCTTGAAAAATATGATGCACGGCTCATATATCAATTTCTTTTCATGGTCAACTTGGATTGGTTGATTAGTATCCATTTCCCATCTAATTGTAGGATCTAAAATGCATCCAGATTTTGTTAATCCATTAGCACCAAGCATTTTCCCTATTAAGATTTAAGGTCATGCTAATTCTAAAGGCTTTGCCGAAAAATTAGGCCACATTCTGTGTATTTACGTCAAAAAGTAACTTTGATCCCATACGATGTAGAATTTTTTCATTTTTCGTCTGAAAGTAGCCTAAATTTGGCCAAAAAAGGAGCAAAACGTGCCTCAAAACCAAAAAATTCTGCCACTATACAGAGATTTCTCAAAAACCCCTGCCACTATAGGGTGTACCTTAAACATGGGGAATCTCTCGGGAGGATTTGAGTCTGGCATTGTAGAGGGAATGCCATCTTAGGGAGAACCACTATATAGAGAATCTATTGTACATTATTATAAGAATTGTTAGAAGACCATTTTTTAAAATATTTTACTGATCAAGTTAAACGTCGAACATTGTATTTCCCGCAGACATTCCAGGTCTCCAAACAGTCGTTTTACATAGTTATTAAGTGAAAACATTTTGAGTGTACTACTTATCCTACGAAACTCAAGATTCCATCAGCAAAACCTCAAATTCCTAGTCGCACTCCATACGTATGCATCCCAAATTCAAATTCATTGGCAAATTCAAAATAATTGACCAAAATGTAAAGTTTCCGCGCATTCAAAATTAAACGGAGAAAAACTGATAAATCGAAAAGTAGCGCGAAAATTCTGAAAACTTGTTTTAAACTCTTGTGGAAATAATTTGAGGTAGATGTCGACGCCAATGAGGGAATATATGCAAAACTCTGCTAATTATAATAAATTTCCTTGACACAGATTCAAAAGTTGAACTTTTTAAAGAGAATACTAATCATGACACTATTCCTTATGACGAGCACGGATAGTGTTCGAAAGCTTGATGAAACAAATTTAATTACTTGATGTTCCTACCTAATCCCTGCGGATGCGTGGGACATCTCGGTATGGGCGTAGAATAGTAATTTATAATTTCCTAATCGGCGTGTAAGTTTCCCTCTGACGAGAATTTTTGTTCATTGTTGATATAATGCAAATTTCAATTTCTAAATAGCCTAGACTTACCCAACAACGTAGCTATAAAATTCAAAGTTACAAAGAATACGAAAAAATTATCACTTTGTTTAACTCACCAAATCTGACTGGATTTTCAAGTGTTTCTATAAGTTCAGTGGAAATTATCCCGACTAAATGTGACCTAAAATAGTATTACGTGGAAAAGCTGGAAAAAAATTATCCGAGAAAAAAAAGGATTCCGTGAAAACCTTTTCAACCTTAGAGGCTTGAAAATTACACTTTGTCACATATGTTGACACCGTTCAAAGATTTATTTTAAAATAATTGTAAACAAGTTTAAATATACTTTGGTGCCACACAAAATCGAAAATCGATGATTACTGGTCGAATACGGGCAAACTGACCTTACATATTGTATGGAAAAAAATCCAGCGATAAAAAAGGAGAAATAGAATAGCTCCTTTTTTCACAACACTCATCACCATTAAATCTGCCCTTGCATATACTTACATTTTGCTAGTAATCCGTGGTACTACATTTTAAGGATGAAAAAAGATTCAAGATTCCGATTTAACATTACGAACAACCTCGTTTTTTTAAAAGTAAAATGTTGAGTGGCGTAGAAACTATGAAATGACGGATTTTTAAAGAATGAGAAATGCGTTTTGTCAAATTCTTAGAATTTTCTAGTTCAACCGAGATTCAGCGGATATTTACTCAATTTGGCTCAATTGAGCAAATTTTGTAGAATGCCTGATTTTATACCTGAAATCATCCACTACGTAAATATAGAAGAACTTGAATGAACATTTGACTTTAATTTAAACCTTCGGCTTCCGACTTGTACAATTTGAGCAAAATTTTCACAACAGTTGTCGAATACTTTGTGAAAAATTAGGAAATCTTAGGGACTTTTGTACGAAATACCTGATTTTAAGATTTACTAAATTTTCCAAAGGCACGAAGATTTGAAATGTGTCAAAATCAAACAATAATTGTGCAAGTCGGAAAAAATTTTAATTTGAGACTTTCTACTTTCCTAAAATAAAAAGCCAGTAATTATTTGGCCGTTACATACAAAGTGTTTCATTGCTATAGTTAGACGCCGATTATGAAATTTTCTGTATTTTGTTAATGATTGTTTATGGACTGGATGTTTCAAACTTCTAACAGTTCCAAAGGCCTTGATCAAATTTAGCGCGGACATAGCACGTGTGATTGCTCCAGGTCATTGGTCACACTCTGAGCGAAGTTTCATACCTTTGAAATAAAATGACACAATTTAATTTAAAATCATAAATAATTATTATTACACATTCGTCTTCATCTCGAATAATTTTATTATAGTTTGTTTTAGATTGCAAATGGATAAATATGAAGAATGAGTATTTTCAAATTTCCGTCATTTTTTCCGTCATATTCTTTTGACATGAAAATCTTCATGTGGGTTTTCTCCTTTGATTATTAAAGTTAATTAGAAAATTAATCGTCTTGAATTTTAATTAAATCACTCCATCAATTTTTTAACTTTGACAAGTTAAAAATGATCAAATTATCAATGCTTTTTTTCAAAATCAAATTTTTTCTCAGATCAATTTCAACTTAATCGTGGCGTTCCTCAGGGAAGTATATTGTCTCCATTATTATTTGCTATTTATTACAATGAAGTTGGTACCTCACTTTGCAATTCTATGTATAAACTTTTCGCAGATGACTTAGTCTTTTATGTATCAAATTCATGTGTGATTAAATTAATTGAAGAACTGTCGAAAATTTTAAATAGCTTAAACGCATGGTGCCAACATATGGAACTAACAATAAACTATGATAAAACGAAATTCATGATATTTCATAAAATCCGTGATCCACTACCTCCAATATTACCTCCACTATTATGTTGTAATTCTGTAATTGAATATGTCAAAGAATTCAGATACCTAGGAGTTATATTTGACAATAATATGTCGTTTCAAAAACACTTTAACCATGTGTGTAACAAAGTTTCTGCTTCTATAGGCTGCATTATGTTTATT
>JAQFXU010004315.1:0-13842 GCA_034693705.1 Spatulosminthurus flaviceps | reverse complement strand
CCGTACTTGAGAATTCATGGTCAAGTCATGTTCATGGTCAAGTTTGAACTTTACTTGACCCGTGCGCAGCACTATTCGCTACTCTTTCATCACCCATAATAACTTCTTTCCTCTTTAACCATTTTATTTTTAGACACTTAGAATATTACACGTCTACTACTGTACGAATAGGAAAGAGCGGTGTATATCGATCGCAGGCAAGATAAAATATGTTCCCAGTGGTCACAACTACTTTTTAGTGTTAAAGATCAGCAAATCAAAAGGCCTCCAAAACACGCATGAATGGGTGAGTCATTATTCAAAAGTGTTGTAGTACCACCTCCAGTGTTAGCGCTTTTTCAAACATTGCTTCTAGAGTTCAGCTGCATGTTTTTCAACTGAGAATTCAAGCAAGTAAGGACAGTAATTGAGGACGGATGGTCTGTAATAATGAACGATTCTGTGAATGTAGTTAAGCTCACGCGATAGGTAGAAGAATGCCTGATGCTGACGAAATGCAATTGAAAGTGGTATATACAGTGTGACGATAGAAACCTTAACAGTGATAACACGGTGATGTTCCTTTTAAAGGACATCTTGGAAGGAAAATTACAGCCGTCCTATCCTTCAATGCAAGGAGATGTTTCAAGAATAAGTAGCACCAATAACTTCCTCAAAACAACCCAATAAATACATCGGGAGTCTAGGAGTAAGTCTTAATTATCCAGCTCTTCTGTTTATACATATCTGTTCTTCAACTCTCTGATCCAAACTCGTCTCTATAAGTATCAGCTCTTCAACTCTCTGATCCAAACTCGTCTTTATAAGTATCAGCTCTTCAACTCTCTGTTTCAATCTAAAATTATTGTGCCCGTCACAATCATTACCAGTGTGTACGCTCCTGCTGTTCAACGAATCTTCCTCAAGGTATCCTCAACCATTTTGAGGAATACATTTTGCCTCTTAGGTAAAGTTCATCAAAATTCATGAGTTTGAGACAAAAGGAAATTTTAGGAAGAATCATTTGTAATAGTTTATACTATTGTAAGAAAAATTATGGGAGAATACACATACCCATGTAAGGTCCAATTTCCCTGAGGGAAGTAATAAAAGATGGGGGAGTAAGGAAAACAAAGAAAATGAACTCTCTGTTTTTGGAACTATGACCAAGGTGTAGCCACAAGGTCTAGATTTTTGTGAGTCACTAAAAGGTGAAGGTTACGTGTTCCATGTACCTAACTCATGTAAGTCATGTAAAGGTAAATCAAGCTCTTTCAGTCGTTGAGTGAAGGCCTCCGCGATTGCTTCTACTAATTTTAGCAGTTGTATACAAACTCGTTGCTATGTATGTATGTCCTCATGCTGGAATATATGGAATGTTTTAGTTCTAGCTAGAAGGTACAAGGATGCCGTGAATGTATTTTTGAAAAGTGTACACGACACATGATTGTTGTTATGTGCAAGTTGACGTAAAAGTTGTGAGAGATGTACGAATACAGGTATACATTAAGTGGAGGAGTACCTATTTGAGGTCCTTGTTAAGTACTGTCTTCTGTAGGAGGCTAGAAGCCTTCATTTAAATGACCCCAGGCTGAGAATTTACGACAACTTGGCGACGATGATAAAAATACATATATCGTGCTGATATACATAGGAAGTTAGTTACGATATGTGTTTCTCATTGGGAAGACAATTGATAGAAGGACATGTTGGGATGAGAGTGACATGGATGTAGGTATATTCTTTTGTCCTACACAAGGTTATGCTTAATACAATAGATGCTGGGAAGTAGAATTGTAGGTGGCTGAATGTACCCATTTTCAGCTTGTTTCACCCAAACATCGCAATCCTACATATATCTGAGTCAGGCTAAACTCTTGTTTGAAGCCAAGAAAGGACTTGAAGCGGTCCCTAGGGAGCACCGTTTTGAGTAAAATACGTGGCGCTTAAGTGATGCAGAGCCAGAAAAGTACCCATGAAAAACTTTAATCCGAAGGTTTTTCTACAATATGCGCTGCGTTCCGTATTTTATATTATCTTCAATGATCATCCCGTTTTTTCCCGCTTATTGGGAATATGAAGGGTTTGTCTGCTGTGTGTGTCCGCAGTTTACCGTATCTATTTCTACTGTCGCCTTCTTGAGAATGTTTTGCAGCATTAACTGGATTCAATCACCCCATTTCTCAATACTTTATTCAGGTTGATTTCAGCCCTTGCAACCGCTTTTGATTAACATTAATTTCAATCCCCCAATTTTGAAAACAACTTCAATTTATTTTCATAAATAAAATCATAACGAAAATTATTATTATATAATTGGCATCACAGCATCCTGTCAGGCAAAGATCATTAAAATTCACGAGCTTGAGACCAATGGAAACTTTAGGAAGAATCATTTGTAATAGTTTATACTATTGTAAGAAATATTATGGGAGAATTGCACAAACCCATGAAAGGTTCACTTTTCTTAAGGGAAGTAAGGAAAGATGGGAGGGTAAGGAAAACAAAGAAAATGAACTCTGTTTTTGAAACTGACCAAGGTCCAATCCTTTGTACTATGAAAGGGTTAGACCTTGTATTGTGTTCAAAACAATGTTTAGCCCTTTCATTTCTGTGAGAGTCACTAAACGGTGAAGGTTGCGTGTTCCATGTACCTAACTTCGCCTAAAGGTCCAGCAAGCGTCATGTAAGGGTAAATCAAGCTCTTTCAGTCGTTAAGTAAATGCCTCTGCGTTAAGTCCTACTAATTTCAGCAGTTGTACAAACTGTATGTTACAAAGGACGTGATTCTCCACACTTTATTTTTTCCTCTTCTACACTAAGATCCATCATGGAGACCAAAAGCCAAACCATCCACAAGTGTACTATTTGTTCCAAAGAGTTTAATTTCGCCTATAAACTCAAAAGGCATTCAAGTGTGCACTCACAGACTGTTGCGAAACCGTACAAGTGCAACTTCTGCTCCAAGTGTTTCCCCCAACATGCAAACTTAAATAAACACATGTGGTCACATACGGGTCAGAGGCCCTACAGTTGCCATAATTGCGGAAAAGATTTTAGCATGAAACAGATCCTTAAAAAACATTTGTTGACTCACGCCGGGGAAAAACACTTTTATTGTCATTTTTGCGGGAAAGATTTTGATCAAAAAACTGACTTAGATCAGCACATGCTCGAGCATCCCGGAGAGAAGCAGTTGATGTGTCATATCTGCTCCCGTTGCTTTTCACTGGAAAATGACTTGAACGCGCATTTGAGTGAGCACACTCCAGAAAAACTGGATTCGCACCCTCATCCTGACCTTGAATCTACTTGTGAGTCACGTTTAAACATCCAATTATTGAAACAAAGTTCCATTCGACCCTTCAAATGCGAGAAATGTGACAAATCGTTTATCCAAAAGGGATATTTAAGAGCACATGAAAAAATTCACATTGCCGAGAAGCCTTTTAGTTGTACAAAATGCGGGAAAAATTTTGGATACAAGCAAAACTTAACAACGCACATGAAAACGCATACTGAAGAGCATCCATTATTTTGCAACTTTTGCTCCCGCCCTTTTGCCAGGAGAGATTATTTGGAGGTGCACTTGGGTCATCATAGAGGGGGGTTCAAAGTTCAAGAGTGCCAGAGTTGTGAATTCATATCCGAGACGAAAGGGACATTAAAGGATTTTTTGCGAATACACCCGGAAAGCCGACCCTTCAAATGCAAATTATGTGAGGACACTTTTAAATGTACAACAAATTTTCAAATAGATGAGAGAGTTGACAACATTGGAGAGAAAATCTCACATCAGCACATACTCATGCACGCTGGAGACAAGCAGTTGATCTGCAATTTCTGCTCGCGTCCCTTTGAGCTGCAAAATGACTTAGACATTCATTTGCTTACACACACTCAAGAAAAAATCCACCCTTGCCCACATTGTGCATTTAAATCATCTTCAAAATCACGTTTGAAAATCCATTATTTAGCCAAACATAATGGCATTCCACCCCACAAATGCAGTTCATGTGAGAAATCCTTCAAACAAAAGGGACATTTAAGAGACCACGAAAGAATTCACACTGGCGAGAAGCCTTTTACTTGTACAAAATGTGCGAAAGATTTTACACAAAAGCAACAGTTAACAACGCACATGAAAAGGCATACTCAAGAGAAAAATTTCAACATATGTTCGCGCCCTTTTGAAAGGGTGGATAATTTGGGGCTGCACTTAATTCATCATAGAGGGGGAAAAATTCATGAGTGGCAGAGTGGTGTATCCTCGTCAAAAGGCATCTTGTATGATTATTTGCGAACACACACAGAAAGCCGACCCTTCAAAAAAGGTTTATTTGAGGACACTACTAAAAACGTAACATATTTTGAAGTTCAGGAGGAAGTTCAAACCATGGAAGAGAATTCTGTTGAGCGTGATACAATAACCCCGAGCAGTTCAAATACAAAATCAGTTATGCAGGCCGAGAAGATCAATGAGACGGTTGGAAACAATCTCGCAAGCCACAGTAGGGAAGCTTTTGAGTGCAAAATCTCTAGCAAGAAATGTTCGGAGAAATATAGCCTGAGCAAACAATTGCAGACTCCCTCAGTGGAGGAGCCGCTCAAGTGTCAATTGTGCTCATACCAAACCGATTCTAGGGACTTGCTCAATCACCATGAGAGAAGTCACAACGAAGGAGGATATTTTAACTGTCGTAACTGCTCCTTCTCATCAAACAAAAAAAGCATGGTGGCAGCTCACGAAATACAGGCACATCCTCAAGCCGCATTCCATATCTGAATATCAAGAGAATTGCTGGAAAGAAAACAAAATTGCATTGAGAAATTAAAAACTCATTAAAGTTGTGCAGTTAAAGTTACACACTTTTATCAAATTACATTTGATTTCAGAAATTAATATTTTCTGCATACACGTAGTTCATTGTCTGTCGCAAGTTAAAAGTGCTAAACAATTGGTTAATTGGTTGATATCTTCAAAAATTCAATAAAATTACCAAAATGTATTTGTAAAATTTTCACAATTTAGCAAACTAAATTTCGTTGTTTAAAATATTTACATAATAATTCGTATCATCATTTGGAAACCTTTGATAGTTTTCTTGGACCCTCCAAAACTTAAGTTCAAAAAAATAATGTTAAAATATTGAATATGTTTAAAAATACGTCAACCCTTAAAAATAATACAACTGGTAATTAATATTTATATAATAAGAGTTAGAAATCATTTTGTCGCCGGTTCTTTTCTAATGGACGAATCTTGTAATAAAAGAAATACTGGTTTGTTTAAGTCTGACCTCATTAATGAAAATCACCAATACACTTATATGACGATTTATATGACAAGTATATACTTATATAACTGGGGATAGTACTCGTTGTCAAGGATCATGTTATCCAAGGTCTGCCATAAGGCTTATGCAGAAAGTTAGGCCAATGCTATTGGAATTTCAAATAATGTGGTGTAATTGCCATGAGTTTTATCAAAAAAATATTTTTTTAACAATTTGTCAAAATGTCATTGCATTGAACAACAATAAAAATTGATACGGTTTAGTTAAAAATAGACCGATTGAGGATGTCTCTATTTATTATAAAAACTTAATGCATTTCATGTCATTCTTTGAGTGTGAAATTATTATCATTTTGACTGTAGTATTGGAAATACCGTTGGAATGTAATTGTCAAAACAACAACAGCAGGGCCCTAACTAATTAAAAATTTTGAAGATATTTTTGAGAATGTCAATAAACTTCATGAAGGTGATTTAATTTAAGCACGGCGTGGTTTAGTTTTTTATTTTGAAAATTTTGGAGCCGTTCTGTGTATTGGCTTCCCGATTATTGGGAATGCATAATGCACGTGACTTACGGAATGTCTTTCTTAAACTCCTAAGCATTGCTTTATAGGATAAGCCTTGTTTTCTTCCACTACAGAGGGCGTTTACACATTATTGGACCACTGGGTCAACAATATTTTTGGAGTTCAGTTTGGCTTAATATCATAATTCAATGGCATAAATTTATTTTCCAGAATTTTCTGGTCATGATGGTGCCACTTTTATTGCAAAATACTTATATTTACTAACTTTTATATGAAACTCTTTTGAGCTCACTCTTCGAATAGTTTTCCAGAACAGCATTTTTCAGCTCTAGGATTTGTTGTGGATCCTATGTTTTTGTGCCTAAAAATCATTCATTGCCAGAGATGATGCGGTCCAAATGATTGCATCGTTTTTTGTCTTTGTTGTATTGAATTTACTCCATCCCTATGTGTTCCCCGGGTTTTTCCCCAAAAAAGTAAAAAATTTCGAGTAAATTCAAAATGGAACGGTCTTCCGGACAAAATTATTTAAAACAAAAAATTGTTTTGAAAACAGGGGAATCACCTTTCCATATGGGCATGTTGGCCCCGAAATTTGTTCGTTCCCGGAAGTCAGGGCAAATTAATTTCCGAAAACCCCGACTTTCAAAACGCAAACCGAAAAATTTTGTGGGGTTGTAAAAATTGAACAGTTTATCATTTGAAGAATCTTTTTTTTCAGCAAGGTTCCAAAAAAGCTGAAATTTCAGAATATATGTTTTTCTGAAAATTTAATGTGCTAATTATCCCAGACGGGGTAATTTTCTCACTGGAAAAGTATTTTAGGTTACTTTTTTTTTCGATGCTTGCCAACCGGGCATTTTGAGATTTAAAGAGTTGAAATTTTGCACACTTAAGGATAACCCTTTGGAGATTGTGTGTGCAAAAATTTACAATGACTGATTAAATAACTACGAAGAAAAAAAATTGTGAACAGTGGTCCAATAATGTGTAAACGCCTAAATCTAAAGAATAAAATCTCTGCGTTATGAAATAAGTCTGTGCATTGTGAAAATTTTCTCGATTTAATCGCAACAAAATTTATTTGAATTTTTTAAAAATGTTATTCCAAATTTTACTTTTTTATTTAATTTTTTCCGATCACATTAAATGCGTGATTTGTCAAAAGCGTTTCATAATTATTAGTACAATTGCACTTTTTCATACCCACACGATTTGTCTAAATGTCATATTTCAAGAATGCGTCTGTTGCTAAAACTCGCGATTCAAACGAGAACGTTCCAGCCTCTTGAACGTTTTCAAGAACGTCCAAAATTATTTTTGCATTCGTTCAGTTCGGTGACTTTTAGCTTTACTTAACCATTAAGGTTTTACTTGGACTGGAAGGTTTTAACTGATCAAATCGGATAACCTACAAGTTTGCAAAATATCCAACGGGCGTCGAACTTAAACATCTACAAAGAAATACGTTAAATCCATATGACCTACATTTTAACTGGAATTGGTTTGGGCATGAATAATTACATAAGCCACACGTGAACACTGAAATTTCGTTTTCAAATCTAAAGTTTCGTAAAGTTTTATTCATTGAAAAAAGCAGATGAAAAATTGGAGCAATAATTGAAGTGAATGTGGGAAAATTCATCCTAACTGAAAAAAATTATTTTTTGTAAAAAAAAAAATAATGGCCCGCGATATGAATGACAATTTTTTGTCAATATTACAGACTAACGCAGGGATAGTATTTTCAAGAATTATGGATTGCAATGTCGGACGAGGGAATTTCTTGTGTTACAACGTTGAAAAATACCCGGGACAAAATTGAACTGAAATAACCTCATTCATTGAAGGTACAACAAAAAAAATACTAAAATTTGTAACATTAATAAATTCACCTCGGGCCAAATATACCTAGGAAAATTTTGGTTGATTTTGGGCAAAATATTGGTCTTGTAGCAGAAAATGTTGAGATTTTTCATCATTCGTCGTTTCACACTTACGGAATCGTTCATGGATATTTACATTTTGGTTTATTGAAATGCAGTGAATGATTGGTTTTTTTTTCATGATATTTTGTCACTTGATTGACTTTTATTCCTGCTTGTTGAGCCTCAAATGTAATGGTGGTAAATAAAGGTTTTAAGTATTATGGAAGTTGAAAAACATTGCAATAATGAGAAACCTTAAATCAAGTGTGGCACATTTGACAGGTAAAAGGGAGGTTAAAATTAGCTAGTGAGTGTAAAAGGTATTCCTGGTTTATTAATATTTAAGTTTCTATTTAGACGGAAGTTCATGTAATTTTGTTATTTAAACTGATGATTCCAATGTAGCAAATAGTTTTTTAAATTGGGAACTATGACAAGGATGAGATTGTTTAATAACAAACAAAACATTTTATGTAAGATTAAACTTATTTGGGATTTGTTGATATTTTTTAGACTTTCTCAGCTCAGCTGTGCCTAGTTGTTTAACCTCGACGCCGATATCGAAATTTACACATAGCTTTTTAGCTGTGGGAATAGGTACTATGGAACTGTTGTCGTAATTAAGTCGTACGTGGTTATGCGCTGAATAAAACGCTTGAATGTGAAATAAAAATGTTTGTGAATTACATGAGTACCCCATTTTCTTTTGTTTTATGTTTATTTTATTTTTGACCTCCATGCTCAATCATCTCGATTACATTCGACTTCAATTCTTCCTTCAACTTGTTCCTCATAAATAGGATTTATATAGTCGAGCTGATGCCAGGGGATGGGATCACATTTAAAAAATAATTCAATTGGCATCGAAGTTAAGCAATTTAAAAGAAATTAACGATTTATCTATTTGAAGCATAGCATGTATGGAAATGATTTGAGAACATTAATATGTAGCCGCATGTGAATGCTAAAATTTTTTTGCGAGCTAACGTTCCCTGATACATAAAACCAACTAAAATACTTCAATTGAAGTGATTGCGAGAAAACTCACTCTTATGAAATTAATATTTTATGAACATGAAAACCTTCCTGAAATTGATTGAATCTAATTGCGAAAAATGTTTTTTGTCATTTAGAATTGTCTAGCTAAATATTTTGCAGCTACGAGTTTTTTAGCCAAAAGATTCATTAACGTTGACTTCCTACAAGAAGTGTCAAAATCAGATGTTTTTGCAGTCCAGGAGGGATTTTTTAACTCCACAGAATGTCATGCCTTTAACATTCAGAGGGTTTAGCACTTAGTTGTAGTTAAAATATGGTAAACTCCGGATATTTGCAAGAAATTCAGTGTAGAAAAATCTAAAATAAGTTAACATTAGATGAATAAAATGCACACAATGGAGCGCACACAATACCATTATTCGAAAATGAGCGTATCTCTACCTTTCTTCTTGATTAAATCAAGGAGATGGTCATAACATTTTTGATGAACGCCGCAAAGTATTTATACACGTCACGTTCACTAAATTTTGTCATACGGGGTCATATATTGTTAAAATCGTGGGGGTGCGTGCACTCTGTATTTAATTATTTATTTTCATTCACACTTGCTCATTCATATTTGTATTACTTTAATATTTTTAAATAATTTTCCAGAATACAACAGATTTTATCATTCCGTACTGCAAAGCGACAATCGAATTTTGTATGGATTTGTAACAATTTTCTCACACTGGACCAGTGAGCTGGGTAAGTTAATATTTTCTCAGTTTGTTAAAATTTTTGGTAAATGTATAAAATTTTGTTTAACTTTGGGTGAAAATGACAATCAATCTTTTAAATTAAATAGAACCAACTTTTGTGACACACACCTGGTATAGCGGTGGTCGCATTTAGTTTTCAATTTTTGCAAACGGCGTTGAGCGTCAACAATAGTCAAAACAATCTCCCCTTATAATTTAATTCCTTTAATCCTCCAGGATTGTATTTTAGTTTCAAACTTATGTAAATATTGTAACGTTGTTGTGCTTACTTTCATCCTCAGTCATTTTCGGACGAAATGGCTAACGAAAAAATTGGGTTACTTTCTCAATTTTTTGGAATCCTATTGCGGAAAATTATGACGTGCCACTATCTAGCTAATTTTGTTTCTGCAGTTCTGAGATTTCAGCAAACCGAAAGATTCTGTAACGTTCATGGCGTCCTACAAAGAGTGCCAAAATCTCATTGTTTTTGAAATACTGGACATAATTCCAAACTCCTTAGAAGTTCCTTATTTAGCTCTCATAATCAGTGGGTTTCGCTCTCGGATTTGCTCAATTAGTAATCCACGGTAAGTCCAGCTTGAGTTATTTGAGCTGGATAAATTATTATGGCGAAATGAATTGTGGCAATGTGGCTATTTTTGCTGTTTATTCCTTTCTTCAAAACTTTGCATTGCATCTTTGTTGGGTTGCGTGAGTAAATTCATGTAATTTTTCTTGGTTTCATTTCTGATTTAAGTTGGTTAATTATGATGCGTATACTTTTTACAGAATGTCTATTTAAAAATAAGCATAAGTGCCTGCATTATTTATGTCCATTTTCAATATAAGTGCTTAACTTAGACGCCGGTTTTAAAATATATAAATAAATTTTACATCTCTTGATCTTAGTTAATTTGTTGCTCGTTATTCGCGGCTCACTCCAACAAGGGGAAGCAAATTGTATTATTACTGAGCGATAATAAAATGCAAATGTAAAAACGGGTTTTGGTGCAAAAAATTAAGTAATTTTTTTTTGGTTTGCAACAAATTGCTCCATTTTCTATTAACGTCTCGAATTCATCATTAAAATGATATTTTGGTTTGCGACAAAATTGACTGCACACGACATGAAATCATAAACTTGGAAATTCTCAAAGATTAGATTTTTATCTTCCAAAATTGCACCTACACGAGTTTTTTTACTCTTAATTGGACCGAACATACGGGGGACTGATTTTGAGGTTTTTCGGTATAAATATGATCCAAATTCGGGTACATTCAGAATACTTACAGGTAGCCCCGGTTTTAGGGTCAATACCTCAACAGGCTGTAAAAAAAATGCGGGGCTTTGGGACAACTGTGAACTGTTAAATTTCAACGACGATATTGAAATTAAGAAACGGAGTTACAAGTCCAAAAATCAGTTCTTAGGATTACCATCTAGCCTGCATAACTTACAGGACTTTGGACACGAAGTGAGTTTTACAATTTATTCTGCATAAAGTGTTTGGAAATTAAACAAGCTAAAGTTTGAAGAAAATGAGTGGAAAATGTATCGATGTGTTTTTTGCATCAATTTATTTTCGTTCAAATTTTGGTCATATTTTGCTAATTTTTATTTTTGTTAAGTGTTTGTTGTCTGTTTAGGAAATGTTTTAGGAAATTTCTTGCGTATAAATTCCAATAAGGAAAATCCTCAAGTTGAGAAAAAATAGGAATTTTTATGCGTCAGTCCTTTTGGCGACGTTTATTCAATTCGGACAAATTATTTTGAATTGTAAATGCTGGGATTGGGACATAAATTTTTAGCTTTTTTAAAAACTTAAATGAAACTTTCACTAGTTTTTAATTTGAAACATTAAAATTTGTACTTTTTTAATAGACCATAGTTTTCGTGACATTTTTCTCCTATGGAAAATTATTTTAGAAATATTTACAGTTTCAGTTAGACATCATATCTTAAGCGAACTCTCGATTAATATGATTCACCTCGGCACATTAGGTGTAATGCTACAGCCTCCAGAGTTACTACGTTTGCAATAGCTGATATAAGTTGATGGCATAAGCGCATGAGAAGAAACCAACGTAATGCATTTGATATAGGCCATTGAAATGAACTTGGATGGAGTATTTTATCTCTTCAATTGAAAACTATTATCATCTCCACAACTTTATCACTTTCATCTGAAATTGCTGAACAAATTAAAATTGCAAAAATCAACAAAAGGTGTTAAGCTTTAACAAGAATAAAAAATAGGCTTCGCGTTTTATTGTATTCCTGTAACCACACTGTAAGTTGTGGTATTTTGTGGAAATGCCACAAATAACATATTTCGCAATCCAACGAATTGATTGAGAGAGTCCCATTTGGGGGGGGGGCAAAACCCAAAAGTTTAGTTTGGAGATTTCTCCGACGTAGGGTTAAATTAGTGTTCATTATATTAATGCTTTTATTTTTGTGGTGGTTCCACGCCGGTTATGAAAAATTCAAAAGCAACTATGTTCCTACCTACAGTTGGTATTTTATGCCTGGGGTGGTCGACTTTGCAAGTCTACATTTCTGCGTTTAGCTACATTTTGGGTTAAATAGCAAATACCCTTTATGTGACTCAATTGCAGGGCTACAGGGTAGCTTGTGGAAACGTGGAATTTTAACAGAAAAATAGTGTGCTAAAGTACGCAAGGGAAAGAAAAACAAAAATAAGTCGTCAACATTGACGCAGTAATTAAGGCTTTAAAAAATCTTAATAATAATATAATTAATTGATAATTATAATAATAATAAAATAAAGAGCTGGAGTTCAAAGGATCGTTATTTCCGCCTTGTTCTCATTAAATGTTGTACATATTTCATATTCTTATTTAATAATTAATCTTTTGTTAATTATTATCTGTATTAAATTGAACCGAACAATTAGAAAAATTTTTCTCAACTTTCAGTAATTATTATTCTGTTAGTCATAACATTATGGGTAATTTCTTAAATAACGAAAGTACAGATG
Source organism: Spatulosminthurus flaviceps (assembly GCA_034693705.1). NCBI lineage: Eukaryota > Metazoa > Arthropoda > Collembola > Symphypleona > Sminthuridae > Spatulosminthurus > Spatulosminthurus flaviceps. The sequence goes on along the minus strand of JAQFXU010004315.1, from coordinate 1,365 downwards.
GAATATGCTTTCTCAATTGTTAAATTTGGGCGCATTTTGGAAATCAAAATAATGGGTTTGTAGGATTTTGACAGGCTACAACGCCGCTCAATGATTTATTTTAAAACATTACCTACACTTTATATGATAAAGTCTAAGCACAATAAGATGGGACAATTGTGCTAGTATAATATTATTCAGCCTCGCTTGTGAATGCCCACTCAGTTACGATGTTCACTCGACAACGATGTTAGCAATATTAAAATTGATACATGGCAGAAGGAAAACTCCAGGTTTAAAAACGGTATAAAAGTATTGCCCCAGCTAATGAAATTACAGAGTGGTCAACGGAATGGAAACTACGACTGCGAAGACAATTTAACAGGCAGTTATTCAAGGCTGGAGTTAATTTCGCAGTTATATTTGTCAAAAAGTTTTTTCATTTTTGAACGTTTAAGCTGCAGCTGTTTGTCCAACGAATTTCAGTCTAATCCCTGGTTTTAACAATAGTACTTTGTGTAACATGGAACGTTACGCAGATCAACACTCACCTCACTTTGGCTCATATTTCCAAATAAGATAAGCGGCTTTAAACCTTTACAATAATAGCATCTGAAATATTAAGCATGTAAACATTTTGCCTGCGCCTGAATTTCCAATAGCGTTTCGTTAAAGGAAACGAAAAATATTTTGGATGGAAAAAGTTGAGAAAAATGCTTCTGTGACCAGGAATAATTCCAGTTAACAAATAAAATTCACCAAAAGAAAAAGATGCATAGGTTATTTAGTTTCGGTTGGCAGAAAGTTTGGTTATAATTGTAAAAATTTTGGATGCAAATTCGCGTACCTGGCGTTGTTGTATTTAAATGAGGCAGAAATATGGACACGGGACTCAATAATTCCTTAAGGGGTTAGATTTGTAATTAGCGGGTCCCATAAAACAAAGAATAAACTTGATGCTCCTGTCGTTTAATCCAACCTTTGTAAACATTTTATTAGTTTAAGTATTCCTTTAAGAATAAATAATTATTTTAATTTTTTGAGTCTGCAAAACAACTTGAATTTTTCATATAACGTTGACAATTTTTCTGCATTTAAAAAATCTTTTCAGTGTCGCGGAAAATTTTCCGTAATCTGTTCTATTAATTCTTAGCTCGCTTCTTTCACCATTATTTTGCTTGCCACAAGGTAATGTTTGATTTCGATGTTTTAAATGTTTAATTTCATTGCCGTTCAAAGTTTTTCTAGCCCAAATAATATTGTTTGGATTTAAGTTGTAATCTCATCGAACTAGAAATCACTGTTGTGTGGGTTAGTGGAGGAGCGATTTTTAAATCCGATTTTACAAATTCCCTTAAAGCTAAGACATTTTTGCTCAAAAGGGCT
>JAQFXU010004314.1:0-13848 GCA_034693705.1 Spatulosminthurus flaviceps | reverse complement strand
ATTTGCCTCTGGCCATTTTTGCCTCAATGGCCGTTTATTGCCCCACTGGCCATTTTTGCCTCAATGGCCGTTTATTGTTCCACTGGCCATTTTTGCCCCACTGGCCATATTTGCCTCTGGCCATTTTTGCCTCAATGGCCGTTTATTGCCCCACTGGCCATTTTTGCCTCAATGGCCGTTTATTGCCTCACTGGCCATTTTTGCCCCACTGGCCATTTTTGTCCCACTGGCCATTTTCGCCCCACTGGCCATTTTTGCGACACCGACCATTTGCCCTAGGTTACTATATCGTCCGCTAAAGTGCAAAAGGAGCTGAAAATTTTTTCCCAATACATTTCGGAAAGGTCCATAGCCCCTTTTGCACTTTAGCAGAAATATATTGCCCATTTTTACCTTAACAATCAGGCCCGGTGGATGTTGAAATCTCGGAGAACCATCGCAGCCTGGGATGGTAAATCCGAAACCACTGAGCCTTAGATATTTATCATAGAAAAGCCAACTAGGTCGGTTATTTCGACAATTATTTCCATCCCAGTCTTGGGTTCGGTAGAAATTATGGTACCCGTTCAGTGGAAGACACCTATTGTTTGTCCAAGATTGAGACGCTGCTTCTGCGCGGGTGGCTGGTGCTGTAGCGAGGTCGCTTGGGGTTGGGCCATTTTGGAAGGATAGTTGATTCCCGAATCCATCAGTGTACACTCTCAAAGGGTTTCGAGTTGATGTGCAAATTTCAGCTAAAATTAGTAAAATCAATTCGCAAAAAAATTGGCAAAAACAAAATTGGTAAATAAATTGAAAAAAAATTGGCAAATGAAATCGTAAAAAATTGGCAAAATGATTGGAAAAAATGTGCAAAACAAATTGTCAATAAGTAGCAAGCAAAATTTGGAACAAAATTGGCAAACAAATATTTGTAAAAAAAATTACCAAAATAATTGGCGAATTACAAAAAAACATTTTGTTTGTTTTTCAACTTACTTGGCGGGACAAAATACGCTGTGAGGACAAAATAATCCAAGCCATTGATAGTCTCACGGTTTATCATGGTTTCTGCATCAAATCCATAATTATTTGTGTAGCGGTTAAATGTTTTGCAGTCCAATTCCGAACTTCCATTTACAACTGAATCCACGCGAAACTAGAAAAATTTCTCAATTTCAATAAAATTTTAAAAATTCCCCAAATTTTTTTTTTTTGCCCGCAAGTAAACATTTCTCAAAAATTTTCTCACTAATGCCTGGAACCCACAAACGACCCCTCGACTGTCATACAAAGCCACAATGGATGGCGCTATTGGGGGCAAGTACCTCAGCCCAAAATAGCGTCCCCCATTGTTACAGTCTGAGCCCGTCAATAATCGCCAACCCTTGAGCTCTGCAAGGGCTTGCGTAAGCGGAATATTGTTAAACCAATAGGTAAATTCGTAGGGTCTGGTTGGATCCGGAAGTGTGACTGAAATTTTTAAAATGATTATTTTCCTTCCATTTTTATTTCTCAGAAAATTTCGACGACAATTTTTTTTTAAATTGACAATATTAAAGAAGTTACCTGATAAATACCGGAAATTGTTATCCAATGGAATGAAATTAGCTAGAAAAAATGTGTACATGAAACATTATTTTGGATTTAAAAAAAAATTTTGAGAAAAAAGTTTTCGAGAAAAATAATTTTTTCCACTTCCACGGGGGCCAACAACTTACCTAAAGTCATGTTGAAAACAATTGTTAGATTTATCAGAAAAAAATTTTGGAAAATTTTTGAAGTCATATTTTATTTGCAAAGCAGGGTAAAAATAATTCCACTAAAATCCAACCAATTATGTTCCTTACATGCTAATTTCACTTGGATTGCATAAAGTTTCCTTGCCGACAATCAAATAATAATTACCGAGTGGCGTCCAAATTCACAAGACCAGCTAAAAAATCGAGCTGATTCACCGTACACTTAACTTAATTAATACTTGAGGAAATTCCTGAAAATTCCGTTACTAATTATGATTATTTGTTCCCATCGTCGTACAGTCCCATTATGCGGTAAAGTAGCAGCCCAGTAAAGGTAAACAATTTCCAATGTCAAGTCAAGTGGTGACATTGCATTTTTCGTCTGATGCCCAAAAAAGCTTTTCAAGTCATTGAACTTTGAAGTACACTTTTGCTCCATTGATACAAGTACACATGTTTGTTCTTGTGTAATAATTTTTGGCGTTTAAATGCCAGCCCATACATGGGCTGAAGTAGGTAGGACCATCCCATACAAAGGGTTGGTAGCATTCAGACGCTCTCACGCTTCCTATACAGAAGGTGTAGAGCTCATTTAGGTAATGAATGGAAATGCCATGCAGTTTTCCTATATTGAATCCCGGTATCTTCATTACTTCAAGTTTTTGGGACAACCGGGAGTCCATCAACTCACACACAACTACTCATAGAGCTGTGATCTGTGATCAGGTTCAAGTAAAACTTGTGTTTTTCAGGTCGTGTTCAAGTTCGGGTCAAGTTCAAGTGACCCCAAAATTGTAAGTGAGCCTTTCGGGTCATGTTCAAGTTTTATCTATACCTGACCATGTTTTTATCACCCAAGTCAAGTTCGTGTTCAAGTTGGGAAATATTACTTGAAGCAAATTTCATGGTCAAGTTCAAGTCAATAAAGACGACGAGTGTAACCAAACTAAAATAATTGCTCTTTTTGGAAACCTACACCTTTCAGACATTTTGTACAAGTTTAAGTCATGTTCAAGTCAGATCTTTTTACTTGAACCGGAAACTTGACATTCAAGTTCAGATCCAGTGTAAATTACTTGAAAACCCGAGCTTGAAATGAACGTGCTTGAACCGAAATGTCAAGTTCAGGTTGAAGGAAATATTTACTTGATGTTTCATGGTCAAGTCAAGTTCATGGCCAAGATTGAAAATTACTTGACCCGAACGCAGCTCTACTTCAAGTTTTTGTGGCAATCGTGAGTCCATCAACTCACACATAACTACTCACTCCAGACCGCATCTTCGTCATAACGTCCTTCTCTAATTCACTTACTTCAAACACCCGTCCCAATCCGAATTAACCAACACGACATCTTCAGCCAAAAGAAGTAGACTTTTATTGCAAAATAAAGTAAATGGCGTGTAGTTTCCCCAGTAGAAATATACTGTATATGTAAAAAAGCGTGGAAAAAGAGGAAGCTTAAATTGATCAGAAACTACCAAAACATCGTAAAAAATTGTTTATTGAGAGTGCCATTTCCAAAAATAAATTTTGATACAAAATAAAAAGGTTTCAAAAAAATTCAAACAAAACTTAAAATTTTGAGAATGTCAGAAAAAAATTTCAAGATCAAAAATAATAAATTCTGTAGCCAAAAAAATGGATTAGCCAGAAATACATAAATGCTTGAAATTTTTTTTGTTAAAATATCCAAAAAACATTTTCAACCTGTTGAATATAAAAAAAATCAAAAATCAAAATTTTGTTTGGTAAAAAAATATTTTTCAGCCTAAAACAAACTTTTGAAAAAAATTCAATTTTGGACATCACTGAAGGACTCCTGCCGGGTGCCCTCAAAGCTATAGACGACTAAGAATTGTTAGAAATGAAGCGACTCGCTTAAATACTCCATTTATTTTCACCATTTTGGATTTATTCATATAGGAAATGCAACGTAAGAAAATATTTTATTTTATGGGAATTATAAGCGGGATATCAAACGAACTTTCAGTCCATCCCTGGGTCTTGTAATCAAATCCACCATAACCACAACATCTTCAATGGGCTCGGCCGCCTCAACATTGAAATTTCTCAATAAATGTGCCAGCACAATTTTCTCTTCCAGCATTGCGAATTTTTGCCCTATAAAAATTTTCAAAATTTAAAAATATCCCATTTTCTCGGGTTGATTTTCTCGGACATTTTGGGGAAATACACGGAAATTTGTTAACCACTTTTTCATAAAATTTTTTAAAGTATCCTGGTTTTAGTTTGTATTTTTACCTATACAATTTCTTGGGCCGGCAGAGAAAGGAATGTAGGAAAATAAATGGCGTTTTGGAAGATAATCGGGGAGGAATCTTTCCGGCAAAAATTCATTTGGTTTTGGAAAATATTTTTCATTTCGCTGTATTGGAATTGTACAGAGATTTACTTCGCATCCGGCGGGAATTGTCTGATTTGCATCTAAAAATTGAACAAAATTTTTATTCTGGACTTTGGGGAAAATTTACTAAATATTTTGAGGAAAATGTTTGCAAAGTTTAATTGAAAACACACCTAAAACCAAATCTTTGGTTAGAAATCGGGCTATAAATGGAACACTTGGGTACAATCTCAAGGATTCTTTAAGACAAGCTCCAAGATATTTCATTTCCGCCAAGTCCTTTGTCGTGATGGGTCGAGTTTTATCACCCTTGAAAATTCCGTCGAGTTCCTCGTGGACTTTTGACTTTTTAGAGCAGAAAGGAAATATTTTCGGAAAGTTTTCATAATTTCTAAATTTTTGGAATTGGGAAAATTTTGCCTACCTGAAAATGAGGATGACAACCTAAAAGAAACATCGTCCAGCTGATGCTTGCCGAGGTGGTGTCATGTCCCTAGAAAATTTTACCCACAGCAAAATTTCACAAAAATATATTTTCTATCAAAATTTTATTGGAGAATTTTCTTTTAAAAATTTCCATCAAAATTTTTTGAAAATTTTGTTGAAATATGTTTTCTCAAAACTTTCCTAAAAATTTTCTTTGAAAACTTCCTTGAAAAATTTTCTTTTCAACTTTTTTTGGAAAACTGTTTTTTAAAAATTTTCCCTCAAAATTTTCTGCTAAAATTTTTGTTCCATTTTCCAGTTTTATCACCATACCTCAAACATAAAAGTATCTACTTCCTCTCGAATATCCAAATCCGTGAGATTATTTTCCGGATTTAACTGCGCATCCAGCAATAAATCCAAGAACGCTTGCCTTGTCTTAGGTTTCCAAAATGCCTCGTGGGTTTCAGTGTGATTTCCACTTTTTTCAAGTTTCTCACCATTCCGTGCCGATTTTCTATCTTGGATTACCTGGAACCCAATTCAATAAAAATTTTTCATATTGGTTTTATTTCTGTAAATTTAGTCTTTTTTTAGAAATTTTATAATAAATTGCATTTTACAGAAATCACCTTATCCGTAAAGCCATGGAGAGTTTTTAAAGCCTTTTTATATTCCCATCCAACGGTCGTCAGGGAAAATATAAAATCTGGCCATAAATAGGGAGTAACGATCCTGTGGATTTGTATTGCACAGGTTCTAAGAATCAAACAAATATTTGTTTTATGCTCAAATAAATACTTTTAAAAATTCCCTCTTTTTTTCAAGAAATCTTTTACAAGCGACCCTTCCAATTTTGTTACCTTTTAACGGCTTGAAAATACTCGGTGTGATTTCCATTTTGTGTACGTAATTTTGTGCCCATTATTGTCTCTGAAGTGAATATCCAGATCAGGTTTAACTTAAATAAATGGTTCTGACGTTTGTAAGAAAATATTTTAACTGGCGTTAAACTTATGCAAAGACTTGCCACCAATAATATCCAGCGTGCATCGGGTAATATACGGACAAATATCCTTGGCGTCCCCCTGAGAAAAATCACGTTGCAAAATATTTCCCAAAATTCTGGCTTGCTCGTTAAAAACTACAAGAAAATCATCTAGAATTCTAAAATGGAAACTGGGGGTCAAGATTTTCCGACGTTTTTGCCACTTTCCATCTTTGTAAAAATATTTCACAAAACACAGCCTTTAATTTCCACGTCAAATTTCACCAGTAATTTACCGTCAGGTATTTTTATTTTACCTCCACTCGTTAGCAAACCCTCCCCCAGCCAAGGGGTCAGCCACTTATAGGTCATTCCTTTGTTAATGTGGATTGTTGAAGTGAGGATTTTCTATTTTGCACAATGAATCCAACAGTAATATTAATTTTGCAAATTAAAATTTTCAAAGTTACAATTTGCCAAAATTAAATTTTCCAAGCTAAAATTTTCCAAACTAAATTTCCCAAATTAAGTTTATCCAACGTAAAATTTTCCAAGTTTATTTTCCCAAATTTAAATTTCCCAAATTAAGATTTTCCAAGTTAAAATTTTTTGTTACTCTGAGTAATTTTTTTACCTCAACATCATCAGGATTTGAAAGGACCACAAAATAAAACCAAAATGTCTTCATGACGAATCTTTGCCCGTATTCTTTTTCCAATCTAAATTGCAAGGCGTTCAGCTCTAAAAATGCCCCAAAATTTTTTCCAATTTAAACAGCCAAATAAATTTCCACGCCCAATTCAATCCCAAATTAATGAGTAGCTAAATTACCATCATTTGGAACCAGGAGCTCCAAGGCAGTGCCAACTATAGGAATTTGACGTGGTCCAGGTATCGTCTTTAAAAAAAAATTCCGCCGATCCTTAAAATTCCGGAAGGAAAAAACAAATACAATTATTACCAAAAACCCGCCCACAAACCCGTAAAATCCCTGTAGTAGTTCTCGTTCCATTTTCCAAATGAGCTTCAAATCGGACCATGGGCTCCGACTTTCTATTTACAATAATAAATATTATTATTATTATGTTCACACTATTTTAATTTCCATAGTAAAATATTTCAGCGCGGAAAAAAATCTTTCACCCATAAATTTTCAATGAGGTAGCTGACTGTGTGGGAAAAATCCCCTCTAATCTAATCCTCATTATTAAAATAACCCTTAATTATTTGGAATTCCATGAAAATCCAAGGAATTCATGAAGCGTAGGCTAGGGAAATAGTGAGTTAAAATATCATGCATGCTCCGTATGTTGGGAAAAACCATTCATGTGCAATTAAAAAAATCCAGTTTTTTTCTTCCCCCTCCTTTTTTTTGATTGCGTGAGATATTTGGAGAGAAAATTTTGTCACGACGTAGAAAAATTCCCTCTACAGACGACGCTTTGGCTTAAAAAAATTTACCTTTGCAAATATCCGGATTCCAAATGGGGCTGTCCACATGGAAAATTTCTAATCCACTTTAATCTTTCGACCAATTTCCTCTCGTTGGAATAAATAACTAAGAAAGTATTCAGCGGCGCTAGGCTTTGAAAAATTTTTATTTCCCATGTCACTACGGAGTAAAAATTTAGGTCAATAAATTGGCTTTTGCCGGATGGTTGAGTCAAATTTTGGCAAAAAAACAGTTTTTAATAAAATATATATTACAAGGGCTGACTCAGTTTCTTGAATTTACGAGATTCCTGGAAATTGAACTACTTTTTGCCCCGAACCATTTTCTCATCGCGAGCCGACATTTTTTTATGGTAAAATTATTTTGTGGCTAACAAATGATTAGCGAGGCTTCATCCAAATGTTCACGAAGGGTGTCAAATTAAATGGGAATAATTCCCATTTATTATTCTGGCCATAAATTAGGTCGAGATGCCCGGTACAATGCGATTTCGCATACTCTGAAAGGCACTCAAATACTCATTAAATACATTACATTGCATACAGGAAAAGGACAAGGAAAAGTGAGAAAAAATCTCGTACTTACTTACTCAGCGCATTTAAATAAGGAATATGGCTCTTGCTCTGTGCATAAAAATTCACAACCATGGAAGTTTCTGAAACACCTTAAAATAAATGTTTTAGTGCTAAAAACTCGTCATTCAAAAAAATAACATAAATTACATTAAAATTTAAACATATTTTTTCCCCATAATATTTTCTCTGTAATCCAAGCGTAAAAAAATTTACCTCCAATAATATCCAATGTACAACGTTTGATGTAAGGGCAAATGTCCAGAGCCCTATGATCCGCAAAATCCCTTTGTACTATTTTCACTAAAATATTGGACTCCTCATTAAAAGTACTGAGAAAGTCCTTCAAAATTTGGAAATGAAAGGCTGGCGTGAGTAGTTTCCGTCGATTTTGCCATTTTTTCCCTGTAAAAAATTTTTATTATTATTTTTTTTTTTATTATTACATTTTATGACCTCAACATCTTCGGGATTTGACAGTGTAATAAAGTACAGGCCAAAGGTGTACAATGGGAATCTTTCTCCGTAGCTTTGACGTAATTTAAATTGTAGGTTATAAAATTCTGGGAAAAAATCCCAAATGCTTAACGTTAATGTGTGAAGGACAAAATCCATGGAAAATTAATTTTGTGAAAAAATCTCACCTTCATTTGCAACACTAAGCTCAAGGCAAGTGCCTATTAGTGGGTATCGCCGAGGTGAAGGTAATAATCTGAATAAATGTTCCCTTGGATCCTTTTTCTTACATATAGTAATTAACCATAGTGGAATTAATAAAAATATTAATCCCGTGCTAAAAAAATAACAAATTCCCAGCCCAACTCCAAATACTCTACCATCATAACTCCAAACTTGAGAATTAAACTCTGGAGCTGGATGAGCTAAAAGCTATATAAGGTGTAAAATATGTATATTGTGCTATTTCAACTCAGCACGCTTTACTCACGTAAAAGTTGATTTTTGTTTGAGCGAATATTTTTTTTCCTTCAATCCAAACAAATCCCATCAGTTAATGAATTAGAATGGAATTTCCATATGCAAGGGTTGAGTGACTGCAGTTGAGTTGAAGCATACGAGCTTGTATTTCTATTCTATTGTCTCTTTCACCAAATGTTTATGACACTCATTTAAGCTTTAAACGTTGCTAGATAAAAGTTATATATAAAAAATTGCAAGCGCATGTACGTAATGATGACACGGATGTCAAAAAATGAATAACCCAACCCAATTGACACTGCAGGTATTGAATCATATGAGAGACATATTTTTATAAAATAGAAATTAAAAGTTGTTAAACCTGTGCAAAGTGACCCATGTCTATCACTTTCTAATATTTTTCCAAATTTCCCATTTAACATATTCGAGCACACCTTTTTTTGCGGCCCTGCTCCTAGGAAACTGTCTCGCCGTCTCAGCCATTCTACAGAAATCGACATTGGCACCTGCCAAGACCAGTAGCATACATATATGGACATGGAGCAATAAAATTTTCTCCAAAGACGTACATACATGAGCTTGTATAACTAGGAACAACCACCACGATTTTTGCTCAATAGTAAGGGAATTGACCAAAATATTTTTTTTCTTATTGGGGGTACTTGGTAAAAGGTTTGGGGAAAATAATGAAAACATTCCTACATGTGCACCCCCCCGGCTGGGGAAATTTTCTCTTTTTCAAGGGGTTCCCACAACATCTCAGCACAGGAAGATCCGATTGTGCTCAAATTTTAAGCTTAAGCTTTTGAGACAAGTTAAATAGGGGCCCCTATCGTTATTAGTTTTCCGGAAATCCGATTTTCGGTTTTCCGGGTTTTTTCTCCTTTTCGGGGAACATGACTTTTTGAAAAAGGGGACCTCTCTAGAACCCTCCAAAACCCCCCACATCAAATTTTATTGGATTCGGACCGTTAGTGGCGAAGTTATAGGCGTAGCACTGGAATTACAAAGATCTCCGAATGTCGTGTTCGGTTTCCTGCCCATAACTTCGCCAATATCCGTCCGAATCCAGTAAAATTTGGTGTGCGGGGTTTTTGGATGATTCTAGAGAGGTCCCTCTTTTAAAAAAGTCATTTTACCCGAAAAACCGAAATTCGGATTTCGGGGAAACTAACGATAGGGGCCCCTATTTAAATTTTCTCAAAAGCTTGAGCTTAAAATTTGAGCACAATCGGATCTTCCTGTGCTGAGATATTGTGGGAATCACTTGAAAAAGAGAAAATTACCCCAGCCGGGGGGCGCATCTAGGAATTTTCTCATCATTTCCCCCACACCTTAGCAAGTACCCCGAACAAGAAAAAAAATACTTTGGTCAATTCCCTTACCATCCAGCAAAGTCCTGGTTGTTCCTAGTAATACAAGCTCACATACTTGAATGATAGCTACAGAAATTTTTTTTTTCAATATTTGAGCGTAATTTACATTTTATAACCACAATAATAATAATAATAATAATAATAAATTGTACTAATTTTCCTATTCATTTCTCTCATTTAACTTTTTATTTCTTGGGAATAATCTAATAGGAGACAGTGAGTCCAACCCCAGAGCTTCTCCCAATTGGTTTTAATAGCGCGACGACTGGGAAGTAAGAGCTCTCTGAATGGAGCTCCAATGATTTGCTTTCACTACGACTGCTGCTACTGTAAAACAAAGACCACAAACATACACAAAAATTACACAGAATATTCTACTCCCAATTTTTTTAAATTGTTTTTACACATCAAATTTCTTAGATTTTTTTGACCTTTTCACTGTAAGATAATTCCAAGCCCCCCAACCATGGTTACAACGGAGTACATAAAGTTTTATGGCGACATTGCTAAATTGAGGAAGCGTCATTGGAACGTTTACATATTGGTCATTTGGAGGCTGAACCACCACGGAAACAATCTCGTCATTGGATGCTGTGTCTTGAGAGTAAGACAAAGAATCATGAGGATTTGTCAACCAAAATGGTTTCAAGTTTGGTGAATCTGAAGCAATTCCAAAGCCGACGATAGAAGCCTCAAAACCTCTATCCCCTCCACTTAAGCAGCAGAAGGTTATGAGGGCGTAGGGCCCGGGAAAGGATATCCACGATCCGAATTCCCTTCTGCAAATCAAATCTCATCAATTTTCTACGTATATTTTCCAGTGAATTTTTTATGAAAATAATTTCTCAATACGCGTACATTGCCTGGGCTTGTAAATCTGCACTGGTCGTGTTCAAGAAATAAACGATGACCCCGGCGGAGCCAATCGTCATCCCAAATGACTGGATTTTGATACGATACGACTGGACTTTGTTTTTTGGTGATAATGTCCAGACGCATCTTTCGTATTCTCTGTACTTCCCTCCATTTGGATAACGAATTGTATAGGGGACGCCTCGGCCGGCTTCCAAAACCCCACCGCATCCTTTCAAAAATTGGGAAACACCCGTGAAAACTATGGTTTGAGAGACTCAAGTAGAGCTGCGATCAAGTTCAAGTAAAACTCGCGTTTTTCAAGTCGCCTTCAAGTTCGGGTCAAGTTCAAGTAACCCCGAAATTGTAGTTGAACCTTTCGGGTCATGTTCAAGTTTTATCTATACCTGACCATGATTTCATCACTCAAGTCAAGTTCCTGCTCAAGTTGAGAAATATTCCTTGAAGAAAATTTCATGGTCAAGTTAAGTCATTAAAAGTGACGGGTGTAAGCAAATTAAAATTGCGTTTTTTTGTAAAAATTACGCCTTCGCGACTGAAATAGAAATTTCCTACAAGTTCAAGTCATGCTCGAGTCAGATCTTTTTACTTGAACCCGAAACTTGACATTCAAGTTTAGATCCAATGTAAAATACTTGAAAACCCGAAAACTTGAACTTGAAAGAAAAGTACTTGATTCAAAATGGCAAGTTCAGGTTGAAGGAAATATTTACTTGAGGTTTCATGGTCAGGTCAAGTTCATGGTCAAGTTTGAAAATTAACTGACCCGAACGTAGCTCTAGACTCAAGAGATGAGAAAACAATATTTCTTACAAAAAAATTTACCTGTTGAAGTCATCGATGGACTTTCAGGGGTAACAAAAGAAATGAAGTCTTCTGAAACTAAACAGGTCATTTTGTACATTTTTGAATCCATAGCAGCAGAACCAGTGAAAAAATATTTCAATCAGATTGATGGAAGGAAATATTTTCTATATGTACATATTAAAAGTGATAAAACCTGAAACAATTTCCTTCCTCAGTTCTTCCTGCCCATCCTTGGCCATTGTTTCCAATTTGTTTATTCTTCCATTCATTTTAGTCAAAGACCCGGTCATGGTATTTGAAACTAATAATTGTCATTTTTACAATGAATCCAATAGAATCAGTAACATGTATTTTCCTCAAAATTATGAAAAAAAATGTTTTAAACACAAAAATACGTATGTATACCTGAAATCATTTTGTTCTCCAGCTCTTTCTTCCCATCCGCAACCAGCGCTTCCAAGTTGTTCATCCTCTCATTAATTTTTGATAATTTCCCGGACATGTCTTCGAAAAATTCGAGCATTTTAACAAGGCCAGTTTGATAATTCCTCTGCAGACTGTTCTCGTACAGTTCCATTGAAGCAGCTTAAAAGTCCACATTTTAACATTTTAAATAATAATTGTCAAAAACTCATAAAATGGGAAATTGCATGGGAATCGAAAATTTTTTAGCAATAGGGATTTATTTTTAAAAATATTTTTTAATACTCTCTTAAATTACCTTCATTCTCGTCCTTCACATCTGGAACGTCTGGAGTGTTGCTATCGGCTCCCGCGTTAAAGTAAAACATCAAGGTAAATATTAAAATTTTGTCCAAGAAATGGTTTCCCCAAACAAGTACCATTTTCAAGCCCAAACTTTAGAGCAGCACAAAAAGTGAGACAAACGTAGGAAAAATATGTGGAAAAAATGGAATGATCCACACATTTATATTGGCTTTGGACCGTATCTTCAGGATGATTACGACAATTTCTGAGGAAATGTGGATTCACACGAGATTTTATACGAATGAATAGAAAGTCTGTCACTTATTTCCTTCCCAATCATTTTTATGACGTCCTTAACATAATTTTTTATGACATTCCAGTTTTTCTCATTTTTTTTTCAAAGGGCAAGAGTTCAAGGCTTTTTGTATGTGTGTTTGGATGAAATTGGAAGAAGTAAAAATGAGATAATATTTTATCAGTTTGTACGTTGACTAGTAAAGTGGCATAATGTATTTTAACATGTTAAAAATTATTCTACAATATTCTAATAATAATTATTGTAGGCTGGAAAAAAGCAATATTGAACAAAGGCTGCTGTTCTTGTGACTTACACAGAGCTGGAGATGTGTGTCAAATATTTAGTGACTTTTCCCAGCCCCGTCCGATTTCCAATGTTACACGCATGCGTCCTGCCTATGATAATCTGCTTCTCAAAAGCCTTGGAATTCGTGAGGAAGGCTTGTTCTCCCTTGTGATGGTCTTGACGGCTGCTGCTTCAGTCATATTTATTGGAGTTGTCTTCACGCAACTTGGTCGAATTACTAGCGACTCAGTCAAGTTGCTGGGAGTTTGGAAAGAAAAGGTGGCGGGCGCGCCGTTTCAAAAAGCTTTGAGGTCTCGTTCTATTCTGAGGGTTTACGTGGGTGAGCATTACAATGTGGACCGGGGCTTGGTTCTTACCGTTTATTCCTTCATCATTGAAAATCTGTGGGTTTTTTCATGCTCCAGAATAATTCAGTGGTGTAAACTTTAAATGCACATATGTAAATTATAAAGATTGGGCGCGTTGTTAAATTCAGACTTTAGTCAGTCAGTCAAAGTCCGTCTGAATTTCACTGTTTTCTAAACTAGCAATAAAATGACTAACTTGCGTCAAATAAGGCAGCGAAGAAAAACTGGCAAGAAAGAAAATACAGTATTGGGCGCGTTGTTAAAGTACCGGATTTTTTAGACTTAGCCAGGCAAAGCCGGACTAGCGAGAGTTTAACAACACCAAGTCCATTCTAGTAATAAATGTTCTAATCTAGGTGTCGCTGGGATTTTCGAGTTGCAACAAAGAACTCGCCTTCAATAGCTTAATTTTATGCTACTTTAAATTCCCGACAATATGTTATTTTTATGCGGATTTGGAGAGCACTGTAGATATCCTTAGGAATAAATACTATGAGAATTTGGACTTTTACTTTATCTTTATTTAACGATAAAATGATATTTCAACGTTCGTTGTACTCACTTTAACTCCTAATTTCATTAACTATATAAATTAATAATAATCAAAGTTCTTTTAAATAATAGCAATAATTATTACTATTTCACTCACTAACAAACTGAGAATTTATAAT
>JAQFXU010004313.1:0-13855 GCA_034693705.1 Spatulosminthurus flaviceps | reverse complement strand
AAAATCCTTTCACTTTCTCCCTTTCTTGTTCTTCTTATATTATTGTCCATGACATCCTTAAACCACAATCAATGTATGTTTTAGTGAATCTCTAGTTTTCTACTTTCTACTCCAAGCAAACACCTCTCTTTTAAAAAAAAACTCACCTATTTGTTAAACTACGGTAACTCCTATTAATTAAATTGTCAAGGCCATTGCTTTAATCTGCATTTAGTATTAAAAGTGGAAAAAATCCTCCACATATCCTCCCACAAATTCATATAACATCCATAACCTCTAACCTTATAGAGATATCCAAAGCTTGGGAAAATCCTTCTAATGTTCTACATCTCAAAAAGAATGTTCCCCCTTCACATAAATGAAATTCTATAGATATATCGTTACAAAGACAGATGAAAAATAAAGGAAAACAAACAAATTGGAGCTACTGCGAGAAGGACCAGAGCTTCAAAATGTCATTGGCACACTCTATAATTTCTACTAGTAGGAACCCCCGACTAGCCTCTAAAGTACCAAAACTATTTCTGCTACTTCATCTCTCTCTCTCTCTCTGTTTTGCTCTCTATCAGTGATTTTTCTCCTCTTTTTCCCGGACCTTGGAAGTCACTACAGTATAGCCATATATAGAGACTTACAGTTATACTAAATTACTTCCCTGCCATAGCTCTCTCATAAAGTACAAATCCTTAGAAGTGAAACTGATACGCAGAGGAACCACTTTACCACACACAAACACAACCCAGCCCAGACCCACAACAAAGAACAAAATACTCAATACAACAACTGATACATACTCATATATTAAAATCCTTACATAAACTTCCATAGCTCCGTGAATTTTTACCATGAGCTTATTAATAATCAATAGCAACTTTCTCCGTGCTCAGTTCGTGAAAAGTAATAAATTTGAAGAAACTTTTTGTAAAAAAAAAATGAAATATAGAATGTACGTACATGGAATCAATAATAATTATTATTCACGTCCATTGAATTCCTGAGGAAATGAGTGTTTTTTTCTACCAAACTATGTGTATATATGTGTATGTATGTATTAGGAGATGTACTACTGCATGTGTGTATGTATGTGTGTATGTATGTATGTATGTATTGTATTAGGGGGGAATTGAAGAAAAAGACGAATCCTGGTAATAAGATTTTTGACAAGAGAAAATCCTAATGTGATTTCCTACTGCGGGAGACCAAGTCCCTCCTCTTGATCGCTAAACCAATGGAACAAGTGAAAGTGGAGAAAGCGGTTGGAAGTGAGTGGTGATGTTATAACACGTGCATAACAATTTTTCAAATATCAAGACTTGGGCTTTCCTTTCCATACACACACACACACAATATCCAAATATAACTATAAATATCCAATCTATACATATTTTTATATATTTTTGCTTACACATGAAATTTCTCCCAGCCAATGATAATCTGTCGAGTTAGAATTTTTACCAAGGAAATATATATATATGTGTGTACATAGTATATATACATAAAATGTCGACCTGACTATGCACTTTTTCTCTTTAGAAAAAATAGGAGGACGAAAGTAGCTCTTTTCCTTACTACTTATTACAATGAAATTTCTTGTGTGTCTTGGCGGATCTGATAGGTTGCATCTATCTAGGGCATGCTATCAATACGTAAGGGACATTCAAATAGATATACAAAATGACATTTGAGAATGGTTCAAGAACCCATCACAAGTAAGGCAAGTGGCTGCACATAGTTCCCAGCATGTGGTTCCCTACATAGTATGAGGATTCCAAAAAAAGTAATCCATCTTCCTTTTTTCTTGGCTATAGTGAGCAAATATTCTACCACTGTCCATGCTCCATTTTCCTTTTTTCAATGTCAACAACAAAACAATGTCCAAGGAAAATACATATTATGCATATAATTGGGAAAATACAATGAGAATTTTTCTTTCGAATTTTAATAATAATTATTATTATTATATTTATGAATTATTACAATAAATATTATTGTTGGAATATAGAATTGAATTTCCAGATTAAAAAGGGAAACTAAAAGAGGACCGGATTTTCAGAAGAGGTCTAGTAGAAATGAGCGTAAGAAAAACATGTAGAATCCCAAGATGTGATATGCAGAATTTACAAATATCTCCACAAATTTATCGCATCGTACGCAAGAAACCAATCCAATTTCCAAATCTCCACATTGCATTGAAAAATCGATAAGCATAAAGGTCAGGTAAAGCGACACTAATGCGGTAAGCCAACCCATGCGAAACATGTAATACGAAACAGAAACCATCAAATTAATTGGCCAGGAAGAAAATAATAATTCCGGGAAATGACCCTTTTCTACGACTATACTAGTACATAATAATTAAAGGAGGTCTAGCTAATAACTAATCTCCCATTGAACGACGTCACATTGTATAACAGACTTTAAAAAAACAAAGGCCTGAAATCAAAAAAGTATAGGAAAATTATTATAGACGAAAAAAAATTGTTTAAAAAAATTATCATCCCAAATTTCATTTAACAAGAATTATCAATAAAACACACAAACAGACAAATTCCTGGAACTAGAGAGAAATATTCTACATAGAATTATTTCCTACAAAGGCTCCTCCATATGTACACAAAAATATTGTCGAAGAGGAGCCAAGTATAGATCAATGACGAAATTCTCCTTCAAGTCTGACTCGTTTTATCGAAACTATATACATATAGGGATAAATGAAGGAGGGGGGGGGAATGGAAGTGGGGAGAAAGCATAAGCAGCGTCCACCTGGAACTTTCACATGAAAAATATACGCGGGAGTAACTCATCCAAAAATAATTTGAAATATTACCTCACGCTATAAATCAAAAATGCAGAGGGGCAGGAATTGGTTTTGTTCTAACGTCTCTCTCTCCATATATTATATATTATCTATATGTATATCTATAGAGATATGTATTATCCATATGGATAATATTATCCAGCCACTTTCAGTTCCAGCTTTCTTTCAACTTGGTTACCTTCAAATTATAGCAATTTATATAGATCCAACCTAATTAATTGGGCAGTTGTAGTTAAAATATCTACACATATATGAATACATGTTCAAATAGTCATTTGTTTACAACAACCCACCCTACAATATTTGAAAATGCATTCTCGCTAAATTCAAAGGACATTTCCACATTCCGTATGTACACATAAATGTGTACTTACATAAATAGATACGCAAATATCGTAAATGCATTCTCATTCATACATTCCCCCTTGCTTTGGCTCTATCTCTCTCTCTCTCTCTCTCTAACAACGCATAAGCCCTCTTAATTACAAACTAGTCAACGTATCATGTGTTTACTACTTTGCGACAAACAAGAACTTCACTCGGATTGAGCGTGGATGTGTGTGTGTGTGTGTATGTGTTTGTGCGTCTCCGCAAATTTCCTCTTTTGTTTACAGTACTCAGAATCAGTATAAATATAGAAGGGAATTTAACATGCGAAATTTTACCTTCTATAGAGGACATTTTATAGGTAGAAATTTTGACTGTCTCCTATAAGCACACCAGTGTTTACAGTTCTTGTATTTATAGAACTGCTAACTTCCTCACAGTAGTAGTAGTAGTAGTAGTAGTGCAAGTGCAATAAATCCAAACAGCCACTAATTGCACACATGTATGTAAATAC
This sequence comes from Spatulosminthurus flaviceps, assembly GCA_034693705.1. Lineage (NCBI taxonomy): Eukaryota > Metazoa > Arthropoda > Collembola > Symphypleona > Sminthuridae > Spatulosminthurus > Spatulosminthurus flaviceps. The sequence continues at coordinate 10,196 of JAQFXU010004313.1, read as the reverse complement.
AAAACACATAGAAACTCCAAGGGATTCCGAACTTGGCTTGGGAAGAGTCTCGGAAGTGGTATGTACTTGCTCCCTTGCAAAAACTAGACGTAGAGCAAAAACTTTTAGTCTTGTGTATTCTTATGTACACATAGTTTTGCATCCACGTCCTTATACATTATTCCTCCATTCCGGAGAGGTGAAATTAACTATGAATCATACCCTGCAAACAGTGCTCGATTACTAGGACAATTATTATATGTCCCTAGAACAATAACAGCTTTATCACTCACACATACGTATGGAACTCTCTCAAATACCAGCCCATTTCTAAACATATAGGAAGCTTAGGGAGAATATATAAGGCGCAGACAAATAGACGCTTGAGGACAGGAAACATCCTCGGTGGAAATTAATAGTAAAGTAATTCCCTCTATAATGCCATCCATTGCCGATGAAAATCTCACAAGCGTGGTTCCAATCAACAAGGCATTCACAAAATATGGAGAAAATTTACACATAACAATGAAATATTTGGTCTACAATAATGATTTTATTATATCCACAAAAAAATCCATAATTTATTTCTTTACAAAGATTTTAAATTATTGGTATTTTTTGCCTACATTTTTTTATGCCTAAAATAGGGGGAAATATTTGGGTAGTACAATTTTTAGGAAGGACTCAATATTTCTTAAAAGACTTAACCTGCATTCCTCCGCTAATCCAAGTAATTATGTGAGATCCATCTCCTTTGTAAAGTATAAACCTTGAGCGGTTGTACAAACACGAGAAAGTTAGTTTTAGGTGAATTGCTCTTCAAATCCCAGCACTTTGTTCAGCTCTAAATGTCGACTTTACTAAATGCACTATATACTATTTGCATAGGATGTCGAATGCAGTAGGAAAATAATCTTTCTAGAGCTTCTCTATTTATTCATCATTATTTAGCCATTTAGCAAATAAGATAATTATGAAATGAATGGACTTGCATAAATTAAACTGCATAATTATTACTTGTAGTAGCTATGTCTATTTATATAATAAAATATATACTTTATTTTTTATATATACATAATAGACATTCCAATTATTAAGTAATTAATTTGTGGAGCTCATTTTTTCCAAGCATAATTTACGTATCTACAATGTACGTATCCACGTGTAGAATGATTATTTTGCAGAGGCAATTTTACAAAGGAAAAACTTAATTGAATGTTATTAAATTCAAGCCTATTATATATGAAAACTTGTATGTAATTATTGAAATTGAGAAAGGAAAAATGCTTTGGAAAACATTTCACTTCTAAAAATAAGAAGTCATTCAGCGTGGAAAATAGAGAAGCTTTATAGGATAGAAGCCGTTACGATGAGAGAGGGTAACATCGTAACAAAAATTTATTACAGACATTTTTTTTTGTTTCAACTATATGTATGTGCATTACTTATAGATACATACGAAAAAGACAAATACATACTCCCACTCAATTCATTTGCATATATTTGTCCCGTAGTGAGCAGAACACACATGTCAGGAAGGAGGATTAAAATAAGTAGCAGGAGGGGGGAAAGCTGACGTGAATTCGTGAGGAACATAAGTATGACTAACTTAAAATAAAGGAAGGGCGAGATGGGAAACAATTCCAGAGTCCCATATGCACCTCCCAATGGCCATCCAGGTATAGATACATACATGGAGAAAAATACCGGAACCGACCGAGAGACACGGAGCTTTTGATAAGAATGTGAGGGTGTAAAAGCTCCTCTCAGGGAGATTTCCCCACACCGCCCCACTCCTAATTACATTGCATTGGAGAAAGTACGGAGGGCAATGAGAGCGAGACAGAGGGAGAGAAAGTAGGAAGAGAGGGAGATGCTGGAGCTGATGCTGATGCATAAGCAATAAATATAATGATTACAACATAACAAATGGTTTAATAATGCGGAACTAGGTAGCACGTACTTAAACTCCCATCCCCTCCGCTCCGCTTTTAAATGCATTTCTGAGCAGATAAGAGCCTCACAGTCTGTGCATTATCCCGTGGATGCAAACAGTTTAATAACTCCCATTATCATTCCTACACATGCCTCCCAGTGAATCTCTTTGAAAAGCACTTGAGTGCATCCTCCTCGCATAATGTGTACATATTTATCTGAACCAAAGCCACTTTACCTTCTGTATACTACAATATAGCAGGGGGATGAGCATAAAGATGCAAATCAGAATTTTCCACATAGATTTATTTAATACGACAACCACACAATTCTCCAACTCTCCTTCAATAGCATGTATAGTAATCATAGGAGAAATCCCACATCTGCTCCACCCACCCATCACACACAAGCCAAGAGCTTATTCTTACAGCCCCACCAACTTATGTAGCTCACAATTAAAGGCTTTCCCGCCAAGGAGCTGACAGGAAGCTGAAGGCGATAAAAACAAGTGAGAAATCAAGATTTTAAAAGAGACCAATGTAATCCATGGAATTTTCTCATAATAAAGGGTCCCTAGTTTTTTTCAACCTAAATACATGCCATTAATAACAAATACATAACAATAAGGAAATAATTATTATTTTAAATACCCAAGCCTTAACTTCTCACACTGGACTGGAAAGAACCCTGGCAAGTTTAAATATAGTAAAAATGCAGAATTTCAAAAGACTTTCTCCCTACCATGGCCTTATGTTGGAAAGGAATTTGTTACTGTGGAAAAGAAAGAAAACTGAGGGATTTTGTGAGGGAAGAAGGAGTTGAAGCAAGTTAACAAACATGTATGCATGGAAGCAGTTATATAGTCAGGATTAAACCAATTAATTTTCATGTAAGACTAACTTCATTGAAGACCTGAGGACTGGAAAGAGACAGAGCTACTGTAGAAAGGACTGTGAGAGAGATAAAGAAAGATGGAAGAAAGGGAAAGTGAGTGACATTGGCTCCACATGAACCTTGTGGATGACAGAATATAACCGAGTGAGAGAATCTTGTCGTTTCCGCATTTCCTCAAGGACCCACACACACACACACACACATACAAGTATTATGTCTTTGGATGTAGAGCATATGGTTAAAGTAGAAAAAGCTCTTCTTATATATTATTATCATCATCTATTTTATAGAGACATTCTCACTCTTCACTCTTGCCCTATCATCATCCAACTCTACACCTCAAATTGCCTTTTTCTCCACTCAATCTCCTTTCTCCATATTCCTTTCACACCGTTGTTATTATACTGGAATTGCATGCGCGTCATCCCATTGTCTTCTCTCAGCACATACACACACACACACACACACATACACACCAAAGTTCAATGCTACTCGTCAGTTAATTAGTTACACTGTGGTCTCCCTTCCTCTCCTCCATCCATTTCCCTCTCTTCAGCTCTATACTACCCTACTCATTATATTTCCTCCTCGTCCATTAGATATATACATCCGGTTTGAGCTAGGCTAGTTATAAATGCAAATTCCCAACTTCGTGGTACTCACAGTCCCCAACTAATTGTAAGCTCTGTAATTTCCTGGGAAAAAATGGGATTTTGGGAAAAGGCTTAATTCCTACTTAGGGACTCAATGAGCTAAAGTAACTACTTGGACTCCCATTTTCTGCATTACTAATTAACTGAGGTTATAATAATAATAATAATAATAATAATAAAAATAATTCTACCACAGCATATAGTCAACATAATATGATTAAATAATTTTTTCAAAATATGGAGAACCAAGAAACAAACTGAGATAACTGAGATACTAAAACAACCGTGTGTTCACATTAGCTTAGTGCTTACATCAATCTATTGATAAAGGTTCGCTACCCTGATTAACCACATTTAATTTTTGCCAACGCATAATTATACGTTAAAACAAAAAAAAAATGTTGGAAATCAATTTATAAAAATCCAGTGATAGTAAGCTATTTAAGCCCCTCCTCTCCATGTAAATATCCACATCCGGAAAAATTTCATTTTTTTTAAATCTCACAATTTGCCTTAAACAGAATGCATTTCAGCTCTGTTCCTGTCCAGCGTATAAATTCCACTGCCAAAAATATACTCTCACAGATAACGGAGATAAATTTCCTTAAAAATGTACACCTATATTTTCATGGAGGACATTCATAGAGGAAATTGTTCAAAATTGATATAAACACCAATGTACTAAAAGATCAAGTCAAGATCCTCATTTTGAGTCACAAAATGCCTTGAAAATAGCCGTATTGTTCCATCCTCCATAGTATTACGTACACAACATTGGCAATAATTATGTACGGGAAATTGGACAGACTCTATTTAGTCCCTCCATGATAATACCCTTCCTACGAAGAGAATCAAACTGTTGTTTTTCTGTTGGCCACACGGGATGAATCCGTTTCTGTAACGGGAGAGATATTTAAAATTAATTAAGGCAAGTATAAAAGTGCAATAAAAGAGCAACAAAATCATGGCCAAGTGGTCATAAAATCCCGCTATTGGGACTCCAACGCAGCCCCAACACAGTAAAGCGGGATGGTCCTCCGTAGACAGTTTTACTATATGTTTACACACATGTATTTTTAGCACACACACACTTGGTGTCTTCCTCCTACATAAACCATGCTGAATTTAGGGCGGCAATATCTCTAAATATTACATTCTCCTCCGTCTACGTACATCCCTATACATATAATATGTATGCTCCAAATCCTGTCTGACATAGTATGTAGGAGCTGGGTCCAATCTATGTATAGCTATACATATAGTTGATTAGCCCTACACTACTATATGCATTGTAGGATTGAGAGAGCCCACTTTTTCCTGTCTGTCCCTCTATACATAGTGTGTACAGTTCAGATACTCCACATGTAATGAGGTTAGTTGGATACGGGAGAAGAAGAAGATCCCTGGCAATAAGCGTATATATACTATGGAGGTTGTCATCAAGTCATACTCAAGTAAGTACTTGTTTACACTGTCCTTGCTCCTCTCACAGATTGAAAGGAATCGAAGGGCCGGGGTAAATAGTGCGTCTATCCTCATTCTAAATTCCACTTAATGTGAAGAGGACACTGGGAAGGCATAACAGTTCCTATGTCACTTGCTCTATTTGTCCCTATTTAATTATACATAGATACATATATGTACGTACATAGAATCCAAAAACTCCACATGTACAAGCTAAGCTTGGTTACTGTGATGGAAAAAGTCTTTTTTTATTTCCACATATATTCTATACGTACTATAGACGTCCCTCTTGAAAGAGAATGTACAGAGAAATGACAAAACATAAATCCATAGTATGTATGACCCTATAGTAGAGAATGTTTACCCAAAGGTTTCTACCGTAGTAGGTACATATGTATAAATACATATGTACATGTATACATATGTATTTATAGATCCATAGAAAGTTCGCAGGTTGTTGGCCGTTGAAAACGGGCCAATAAATCCTCATGTCCCATTCAATATTGACCTTTGCTTCCTTCAAATTATTATTATCTATCTATGACAATGGGAGAGAGAGAGAGAGAGGAAAGTAGATGGATTGTGAAAGGATGGAGAAGAGGACAGAGTGGTAAAATCATTGAAAATTTAAGCCTATCTTGAGTACTTGTAAGATGATGGGATAGTAAATAATAGAAAGAGAGAGAAAAAAATACAAACGATTTTCAACATTGCCAATACTTCAATGGATATTGTTTCGTTGGATGATCACCAATTTTTGTCTCACAACTTTCTCTATTTTTTCTTCTCTTTTTTCCCTCCTTCCACAAAAAAAAATGGGACGAGTCACATAAATGACCATTTTAAGTCTGTATTTGAGGACAGCATTTCCCTTAGTACAGATTGACCGGAAGTCTGGGGAAAAATAGTGGATTTTATTTCTCTCTCTCTCTCTCTCTCTCTTTCTCTATGCTGACCACAAGAAAAGAGAAATTCTTAGGAAATATAAAGAATGAAAGTTATATAGGATAACAAAAAAAGGATTTTGGAGGAAGGTCTAAGAGAGAGAGAGAGAGAGAGAGAAATTTCAGCGAGCAAATCTCTAGAGAACTAAAAAATAGTGAAAAGACCAAGAAGATAAGTTGGTATTTGGGAAGATGCTGGACCTCCTCGCTTTTGTCATGTCCCTAACAGTCGTGGAAGTCGTGGTTGAGGGTAGGAGTATTAGGAGCTATATCCATGCAATGGAAGTCGAGGGAAAGAAGGACAGACGATTTTACAGGTCCCTCGGGATACATTAAGGAACGAGAACATCAGAGTTTTTAGGGTGCTTCCAGCTTCTCTCCTCAAGTACTAGTGAGACTTTAGTCATAAGTTTTCCTTCGACGTTCAAATGTTTTTTCCCTCCACTTTCTTTCTATTTTTTCTCTCCTACTTCTACTTATTCTTCTTCTTCTTCTTCATACCTAAGGAGTCAACTCTGAAGAATATTATACTCATAGACGCATATATTTCTAAGGACATAGTATGAGCCATAAGTATATAAAGTTTCAGTTTCATCGTCCAATTCTTTATTTTCTCTTGTGATAAACTCTTGGAGAGAGAAAGTACGGGGAGTAGTAATAGTAGTCGTGTGGAAAAGCCCACACGGTACACTATGACTTCCATCTTTCTTCTTCTCTCTCTCTCTCTCTCTTCACTCACAATCTCTCTCCAGCGTACACATTGTGTCTTAAATAGTCCTGTCGACAAATACTAACATTTATTATTCTCATTGATTTCCTCCGTTACCAGTCAACTTTCTCCCTGTAGCCTGAGCTAAAAGTAAGCTCTCTTTCTCTCTCTCTCTCTCTCTCTCTCTCAGTGAGAATAACTTGGTTCCATTGGAAGTTTGTATGAACATCATTGTTCCTCTTGTTGCTAGATTTCTCCCTGCTACGTGTTGCAGAGCTAAGGTTATTCTCTCCCAACTTTTTTTTACGTCTTCTTTTACTTAGGACTTGGTAAGAAATCAAGTGACCTCCCTTGGAAACTTTGTAGACATAGCTATATATAGACATACCAAGTAAATACTCCTTTTCTGCTGGGTCTCTTCCAAGATAAATAGTACACTCCCTTGAAATATCTTTTATAATCAACCCACACATACCGGCCTTTCTCTTCACGTTGTTGGCTATATAAATGTATATGTATATATACGTGGGAGGTTTTGAGACTCGTCACAAATTGAGGCTTTCCATCAAAATTAACGTCCTTTAAAAATCTTACATATTTTTATATGCGTTCTATATAGGGCCTAATTTCTCCTCTACTTTCTCTACCTTTGACGTTTTTTTGAAGCAATTCAAAGTTAAATTAAACAGGAATTTTGATTGTTAAAAGTTGGGAAAATTTAGAGGTATTTGTAAGGAAAGGCTTAAATTATAGTCATTTAATTTCTCTCTAGTTTTTATTTACACCTCTGTCTTTTATAGGAGACGGCGGAGAAACATGCAATTAGCTGACTGGGGAAAATTTTAGCTACCAAGTGTTTAAGTCAATGTGTGTATAATTATAGAAGAGGATATAAGAAATGGCTTTGAGCAAATGAAGGGGTAGTACAAAGGGATGGGTTAAGAGTCTATTTTTGGCCTGAATAAGTAGTTTTTATAGAGTAAGATTTTTCATGAAGGAAAATCCCTCATGAAATCTTTCTTGTTTCTTGGAATTTCTCCGTAATTCCATATACCTATGTACTGCTTTCCCTCTTTTTGCAAATGAATCTTTCTCCGGGACTAATGAAAGTGTGAATAAGGTTTTTTTGGGGGAGTTTTTCTACATAGAATTGTAAAGGTGGGGCGAAAGACAAGGACCTGAAAGGAGATTGTCCTACTTTGACCGGCCTGTGCTCCATTGTTCCCAATATTTTTCAAGCTATGGATTGTTTTAGTGGTTGGAGTAGTTGAAAGAGTAGAGGATGTTGAGAGAAGCATCGTATGTGTTATTCACTTCATGCCCATCAGAATATAATGTGACGCAAGGACTTTGTACTGGATTTGGAGAAGAGAGCCGGGCTTAGTGGAACTACATAATGGAATAATTCCTCTCAGGACAGCCCATTTCTACCATGTTATCTCGAGGATCATAGCACATACACTGTCTTTTCATTTTTCTTTTAGCTCTGCATTGTAATCAATGTAGGAATACCATCCTGAAGTAGAATCAACTACCCCAGTCCTTCCACACCCTCCTGATATTCCTGGATAGGAATATAATATACATGTGCGTCCACGTACTGGGAGTAAATGCTTATATAAAGGTACAACTCAAAGGCAGTGAGAGCAGAGAGGATCCGGATATAACAACATTAGAAATGTACAGAGCTCTTGAAGATTCTAAGGGAAGGAAAAGCCTATTGAGTTGTGAGAGGCAAATAATTATTTTTATTAGCTTGCTCCTCTCAATTCACTATATTCACTTCATATCCAAATACAATCTTATCCATTTCATCTAATAATAAGCCTATTTTTCTTCCTTTCATAACTATGAAGCCACAGCAGGGAGCATGTATAGAAAGTCAACTGCTTCTTAAGGAGAAAGTCTAGAACTTCTTATATATGTTCATTCATACGGAAGAGAATGTGACCTAAAAAATTTCCTATATTCATTCATCCATCCATCCATCCATTCATTCATTCATTCCTTCAATGGATTTTTTCCAGCTCCTATAAATTTCCCTTCTTTTTATAACAAATACATACGAAATATTCGCGTTTTTTATGATATAATACCATTCTCTTTTATTTGTTACTGCCTCACAAGGAATTTTTAAGAAAAGTTGCCTTGGGCAGAAATAGAAAGAGGAGCAAGCAGCTCGCCGTCTAAAACATATTCTATTTACTTCCAAATGAATTGTTTTTATGAATCAATGCTCTAAGTAAGAAAACATACTATGATTACCTCGTAATTTTAAATGAGGACTTGCTTTAAAAAAAACAAATTCTAATTGCTTTTTTCATTCTTATAGTTGATGATCCTCGGTGAAAGAAAGGGCAATAAAACAGAATGGTTATATAATTATGTAATGAAATACTAATACCTTCTAGAAATTTGCCCTCTATTCATGTGTAAATGAATGACACATATGGTTTATACAAAGTATAAGAATCATTTGGGAGGAAACCCAAGTATAACTGTCCTTTCACAACTCCGTGTGTGAGAGTCCATTTAAAAGACATGAATTTTCGGCTCGAGAGTGAAAAGGAAGAGAAAGGGAAGAGAGGGAAGTGAAAGTCAATGAAAATAGAGGACAGTTAATGGTACTTCTTTTCTCCCTCTCTCTCTACACTACATCCATAGACCATTTCCTACCACGTCATCTAGTAAGATAGCCCAAGAAAATGAAATCCGACGAGGGAATTTCTTGTTCATGATGATTCCTGAACCTCGTATAAAATCCTCATAAAAACAATATCAAAAACTCATTTTTTTTACTTGAATCCGTGTGAAAGAATAGGAAATCTACCTCTCACTCACTCTCTCCAACTTTCTCCTTGACTCGATCTTGGTTGGGGAGCCAAGTGGGAATCTAACACGGAAAAAGAAAGGGATTGCTTCTCTATTTTCTCCACATCCGATTTAATGTACGTAAAAGTACACATCTTTGACGTAATAATAGTTTTTTCTCCTTTTTTGAGACCTCCTTGTCTCTCCTTCAAACTCTTTCTCTCTCTCTCTTTCCCTTTCTCCTCCCTATAGCATAGTGAAAGCTAAACCCCTCTATTTATGGGCACATTAAACGTAAAAGCCGCTTGAGTCGTAATTTAACAGCACTGTATCTATAGTACTTCTCTCCCTTTTTATTTTTTTTATTTTATTCATTCATCCTCCTAGTATGTACATACATACATGAGAACAATCATGAGAATATCTTCAACAACTATTATTATATGCACACACACACACACACACACACAATGGAACTTAGTTTAACCTTTTTATTCACCCCTCCATATATTGCTCATAGATTATCAAACTACACGTAGTAACCACGCTCTCACATCCATAACCACCTTCCCGCTTCGTCTTCTTCCCTCCATATCTTTTATCACCCAAAACCCACTATATAGAGCCAACCATCTAAAATTACCCATTGTTTTCTTCCCACTTCTCTATTATCCACTTTATACTCCAAGTGTTGGAACAATCATACGCTTCTTTCAATAAACCAAGGTCATAGATATACCAGGTTGGGCGGAATCATACGAGCAAAATTAGAGGGAGAGGAATTGGTGCGGAACAAGAAAAATGACG
>JAQFXU010004312.1:0-13856 GCA_034693705.1 Spatulosminthurus flaviceps | reverse complement strand
ATGTTTGTAAGTTGGTCGCGTGCGTTTTCTTGCTTTTGTTGGTGGTGGTGCTTCGGTGGGTGCTATATACTAATTATCATTGTCAGTTTTATTATACTCTATGCTTTGAATCGTTAACAATGTGTTAACAGTTTGAATAATTTTTCTTGGAAGCTTATAAAAGTATATTTTTCTTGCCAAATCGTTTCAGTTTAAAATGATTTAATTTCCGTGTAATAATAATTAAAGTAAGAAAATTTTGACGGTGTGATTTCCAGAAGAAAAGGGTTCGTGATTAGCTCATATATTTACTCCATGTACATGTAATTCTTAAAGATGGATATGCGAAATTTAAAATTAGACTGAAATATTAGTTTTTACATGTAGCTTTCAACTGATAGCATGGGATTTCAAATATTTTTTGCGTATTTTTATATCTTCTCCAGTCCAAGGATTTTCTCTTGTGGGTATATAATCACTGTTCTTTTAGCTATAGCTACTATTGATTTTCTGTTTGTTTATATTTTTACCTATTAGTGGATTTTAATTTACGTTCATGTAATGCGCATTCAAGGAGTCACATCGCGTCCATTCTAATGCAAAATACATGATCGTCATTGTCGCCACGTTTCCCCTTCTTTTCGTAGTGAGATATTAGTCTTCTTGAATGGACGGAATGCTCTATACACTTATTTTTATGATTTTTACGATTGTCTTCGTAGGGCATCCTTTCAAAATTATCTTTGATTTCTCATTGATTTCCGTTTAATATTTCAGAATCCCAAATAATCCGTAAGTCTCTTTCCGCAGGAGTATCAATTTAGATTAAGTTCTTGGCTCTTCAGGATTAATAATAATTATTTTTAGCAGAACATATGAGTGGGAATATGGAAGAACATAAATAAGAAAATAATAGAAACAAACTACACATTTTTTAGAAACTTGTAAGGTAGTTTAAAGAGTTGAAGAACAATGAAATAGCTTTGGAACATTCAGGACTTGATAAACACAACAGATATAATAGTAAAGTCGAGTGTATTTAAAATCAAAAAGTTATGGAAAAAGCCATCTTGTTGAGAGTTTGTTGAGAGATATGAGGTTGACATATAAGTGACATGACACGTTGGTCTTTTGGCCCTGGACAGATACTCGAAACAAGCATTCCTTAGCGATGTTCAGCAACCTCACACACTCCCGGATGGCAGCCCTTCATTCAAAGACTTCATGGGTAATAAAAACAACCGATTTCTCAACCCTGAAATGGCTAGCAAAAACAGAATACAACCACCCACGAAGGTAACTCATTCACTCTCAATCATATCATATCAAATCAGTCACTTTCCAGAATTCACTATATATACCATCATTTGTTTTTATATATTTTTTTCAGTATTTATTACTTTTTACGTCAGTAATTTCAAGTATCATTCTTATTAGTCATAAGTTTTCACATAATCTGTATGGGATTTTTGTCACAAAGTATATACGAGTATGTTTTATAGAAAATAATCCTCTCTACTTTAACTCTCACTCAGTTTAAACACTATCATTATTTTCCTCGCTTGGAAAATTTTTGATATATGATCACATTTTCCAAGTTTTGCAGTAAATTCATTTTCCCTAAAAGTAGTAGCCCATTTTTGCTTCTATATGGTAATTATTGTAATTTTGAAGAGGTTTTTTGAACCTCCCAAGTTTTGTAATTTTGATTTTTGAAGGAATACAGATATTAGCATAAGTAATTTACCCCTTTGTAGCCGTTCACCAGTATTAACTTTGTTTTCCTAATCCCACTACATACAGCAGAACGTTAAATTCCTACGCTCTCACTCCCTTTTTCTCACTTGATTATTGTGTCGAGGCGAATAATCAACAGCGTGGTTTTTTACAACTAAAAGTGTTACTTTGAATTTTTCCCCCTGTAGTTTCCACTATAGAAATTAATTAACACTACACAGACATTTTCTCTACACTGATATCCTCATACCCGGATACAACTATTTAGAAATAGCTATACTATGGTGGGTACATGAATGTATAAAATCTGGATCATCACTCAATTTCCATGTTACAGAACAATAATAATAACATAATACAGGGACAAGAACTACTACTTCTACAGGAACAACAATAAGGATAGCAACTCAGTCAGCACTCAGCTATATACATTTACATTAAAAACATTGGCCAAAGCAGCTAGTAAACAGTTTCCTACATTTTTCGTGTTCGAATTAAACGGAGGTGTTGCTTGTGGACTGTATAATAATAATTGAGTCTGAAGTTCGACTACGGCATACATTTTTTACCAATATGAATGAGTAGCTTTAGCAGAGCAGTAAGCAGTACTGATATAGTATTTTTCTTCTTTCTTCTGCCTCTCTACTATACTTATACTCAAAGAAACATTGTGAATGGAATTTTCTCCTTCAAGTATCATTATATGTATATGTAGAATCAGAAATATACATTTATAGAGAGAACACTTATTTTGAAAGGCAGAGCAACTCATGACTTGTGATGATTAGAATAATTTTCAAAGTTGGAGATGTTTGGCTTGTGAATAATAAGAGCGTTGTAGGCATACCTCATGTAATACTTTCCAATTATTGATATTATTAACAAATTTCTCCATGCCTCTCACCTTTTCGTCTTCTTGCATCAGCTCTTTATAGTTTACTTTTAATTTCCCAGCACTTAGTTTTATTCTTGTGCTCGTTGGTATTGCGTGTTCTTTTATAATACAAATGGAATTATGATTTAGCTCTCATTTCTATACTTCCTTTATAGCTGCCAAAATTACAAAATGCAAGATGTCACCATTTAAGTTGTTGGATCAGAATTCCGTTTTCCTTTTCGCTCCCTCTTTTCCTCCACTTTGGAAATTGTAAAGTTTTTATTAGTTTTTTACGATGCTCCATTACAGATAGAGGAGAATTTCCCAATCCTTTGTCAACTTCTTCGGAAATAATACCTTGAGTTTCTCTCTATGCATCGGTGAGGATAGGGGAATTCTTTGGAAATTGTTCAAAAGTCTTCTTGTGGATTTAATTTTGAGATTGTTAGCTCTTGTAGAAGAATTTATTCAAGCCAGAATTATGGTTGGTACTTTCCCCCGTAATTTACAAATGAAATGAGGGCTTTGGGAAAGTTTGCTTTCGTCCTTATATTTGCTATAATGTAGTTTGTGTGTTTGTGCATACTAAATTAGTGGTGCCCTGAGTACGTGCGTTTGAGTATAAGTTAAATATTATATAGGGAACATTTGCGTAAATACTCTTTTAAACTCCATTCTCTAGGATTTCTAGGTTTAAATATAGAATAAGATAATGTAGAATACCTTAGTTTCATTGTAGTATTTGCTCAATATCTCAAGCATAGTTGTAGTTAGTTCATCGAGGTATATGCTTAATAGCACTGTGGGTAAACAATGGAAGATGAATGGAAGTATGGGATGAACAAGTAGGTCTGGAGAGTGGACGTGCTGGAAAGGGGGGAAATGAAAGGGTGAAGTAATTAAAAGAAACCATGCTGTGTTTTCTGAACCAGTTTTTATTGAAGACCATGGTTCTATTTTGTCTGTATGCAAATCCTTTCCCTTATCATTAGATTTCCAGCAGTGACAGTAATACTCTAGCGAGGGAGAGGTGAGAGACGGAGGCCAAAAGCTTTACACTCCGCCATGGATGCTTTTTGGGGTAACAGTTGGAGCTTTCTCCCTCCTCTTACAATGGTAGAAAGTATATAATATATCCAATTAGACAAGTTCCCTATATTCAAGGATACTTCAGGTTCCTTAACATTATTTAGATTTTTCTTTGGCTGGACCGTGGAGGAGGATAGAAAGTTTAAGCCAGTTTATGCTAACAAGTCGTTTTCAAAGTAAAATGTTTGTGTAGGTAGCTCGCAATGACGTGTTCATACGGACCATAAAATAAGCACTTGAGTCGAATCTCCTGCGTGGGCCATTGTCACGTCCAGTTTGAACCCTTTACGGGACAATCAGTGTAATTGTCCTCCCTACCTTTTGGCAAGTCAAGAATGTTTAAGATATAAAACTGATTGAAGGCTAAAAAACTCGCTTTTGAGGGGACAGTCGATAAAATGTCCGCAGTCCGCGTCAATGAAGCGCCAAGTTCGTGTCGGATCAGGGCTGTACAAGACAAGGACCGAGGACGCTTTAGGGTAGAAAAGTCATGGGATGGAAAACGAGAAAATGGCTTCCTTACCCTAGAACGTTTTGTCTCTCTCATACTCTGCTGGATAGTCCCTGTCACAGATGACGGAGGTGGTCGTAATTTCAAAGCAGTTTTTTTAGAATCTTTTGAAATAAATCTGTTGGTGTAGGTTTGTATTGAAAAGGGCTTCCTTCCAAAATTGTGGACTGACAAACTTTTCACCTACTTAATTAGCTTTGTATTCAAAGCCTGCAATGAAGCAACGTAGTAGTAGCGTAGACAGACAGAGAGGCTATGAAAAAGAGGGAAGGCGGGGTTTACGTTTCATATCGTCTCAAGCTTCCTCAGATCTTTCTTTCTCTCTCTCTCTCTCGTCTCTCCCTCCCTGGTGTTTCTTTCAACATCATTCTATGTTTTTCGGGTCTTATTTGTTTTTTCATCGGAATCTTCTTCTTCCATCCCTTTGTTTTCCTTTTCGGAGCAATGCAATACAACCTTGGCCCTGATCAATAAGCACTTTTAATAGCGAAGGAGAAAGACATTGATTTTTGGCTGTATACTTCCTCGCGTTTGTTTTTTTAATGTGAGTATTGTAGCATAGAGCTTGCGGGTAGAAGATTTCACCGAGTCCAAACTTCCCTTCCAACTTTTCCAATATCAGTTTTCTTTTAATTTCTTGTGTGTGTTCGGGAGGAAAAGAGCAAGTCCTGAGAGACTTGGCGCAAGTTTTTTCTGACTCGAGGAGGAAATAAAAATAAGTTGCATGAATGGTAATTTTTGGTGGCGATGAGGCACGATGTAATCATGTCATGAAGAGATCAAGAAGGTATTAATCATGATATGGCGTTGAAGAAGCTGAACCCCTATAGTTGTCTCGACTAAAAAACTTGATGAGGGTTTTTTTCCTGTTAAGTCTATACTTATTAAAATGCGCACCAGTATTATGATTTTAGGTAGAGTTTTACTGTAGTTTTGTTATGTGCAATGGTTTGACTACGTGGTATGATTTTCTCGTTGTTTGCTTTAATGACCGCAAGGGGTTGATGGTGGTTGGTTGGAAGTTTTCTTCAACTATTATTTCTAAAGTAAAGAACCACGTTTGTTTTCTTCTTTGTGTTGTAGACTCTTCATTTTTTCAATACGCCTCCCATGATTGGAGAGAACGAGATGCGGGACGTATTTGTTGAAGCTGATGCACCGAGGCCGAAGGCTATCAAATTTTTCCAGTCGAAGAGTAAGAATTGAATTTCTGTGCTTACTTGTTCTAGTTCGATCCCAACATGTGTACACGTATAATTACGGCCACAACTTCTATGACACTTTTCTTATATGCTCCTTCTGACTCTCATTCATTTCTTATTTTCATCAAGGCTGACGTGATTAGTTTTCTTAACTTTTGTCTTCGTGAGCACAAGTTTTTGAGATATTTTTAGGGGGATGTCATTTTTTACATTATAATGATATGATAATGGTAACGTCTACCCGTGTTGGAATTGATTATATATGCGTAGTAGTAAATGTTGAGTTTTTAATTGGATATTATCACAGTCTTTGTTAATACTGTTCAAGATTCAAGGAACACGAGTGAAAGAAGCTCCTCAGGGCTGATTGAATTCGAGAATCTGACGGAAGCTGTGGAAGCTCTCTCGATTATGAATCATTACCCGATCAAGAGTTCCGGTAAGTTTATTTTGTCTTTTTTCGTTTGATTTCCCTTTGGCCTAGTTTATAGTTGTAGTTGTGCAGATTTTCTGAAGAAATTGGTTAAAACTATTTTAAAAATAGACGAGTGAAGCAAATGATTAATTTCAACATTTTTTATTTCTAGGGGGGAAATTCCCGTTCATCATGAAACTCTGCTTCTCGTCGTCGAGAAATCCTCAAAATCGTATTGATTAAAAGTAAAAACTGATGGAATTAATAGAGCTTCGGATTGTATGTACTTGAGGCAGTCGTGTTGAACGAAGTTAATGATGGGGACGTGTTTTCCTACCTTGCAAGTAGTATAAATTACTTCCTGATTTTGAAATCTGATTTTAGGTTGTAGACATATTAAGACCGTAGCTTTATACTTTATATATAAGATTATTTGTTGTTCTTTGTAAATCGTTGTGTTATCATGTGAACGAGGGCACTATGCATAACGTTCGAAAATTAAAACATTATGTGTTGTTTACTGTGTAAGAATGACAGATAGTTCTTTGGATATTTTAACAACCATGGGTTATACGTATTAGCGTGTTGCTATTGGCTTGTAAATTTCTTTTGCTGTAAGAAATACTCGCAATTATAGATACAACATCAGAAATGTGAGCTGCAGTCCTGGGTTTTGACACACTGCCTGCACGTGTGATCCGAATTTACTATGGGTGTTTAGGCAAAGTACTCTACTTGTAGGTAAGGTACAATTTATTATATGCTGTAAATAGAGCCAATATGAAATTGAGTCAACTAATGCGAGGGAAAATTCTAAGGAAAAACAGTATTTGAATTGTTTGACAATGTATCTGAATTTAGTTACGTGAAGAAATTATTATTGTTGTTAAGGGATTGTGCCCATACATGGTACGAATATATAAATGCTAATAATGACACACAAAGTTGATTGATATCAAAAATAATAAGGAGGAAGGAACCTAACACAATCGTATTTTGCATAATCAAGTATATGTTTTAAACTGGTAAAAGAAGCTGCAAAAAATATATTTTATAGTATCTCCATGTAACTTCCGGAGAATTTTGTGCGATTTTGTGGAGATTTAAATCTTACTTCAAGCTCCTTATTCGGATATCCCCTTCCATTGTAGTTTTTATTATTATAGTTAATCTCCTATAGACGAAAGTTTTTAACTTTTACCCTCTTCATGACTCATTTTGCGTAGGATATCTCAATTCGAAAAAAGTGTTGTCCTGCATGGATGTGGTAGTTCACCAATTTCAGCGATTTTGAATTGCCCAGGACCTGTCAAACTTCGGCAATTTGGTTTCTCCAAGAAAGTTTTTCTTGATAGTTTGTATTTGTAATATTTTAATATCAGTTTAGTTTAACTAACTGTGGTTATTATAGTAAATAAAATTGTTTTAGCTGTTGATTCTGATGGAATATATTGATATATATTATTATCATTATGGTAAGAGTTTTTTTAAGGTATATTAGTAAGTACTTATTGTAATACCTTAAATTGACCACTGCGCCCTGGAACCAGATCCAAATGTAATATTCCAAGCTAGCTATTGTTATTTAGGATTTCAGGGAATGTTCATAACAGTGTAATGCATTTGAGAACTGCTGAAATCTTTCAGCGATATAACTTTTGGTGAGATCTAGTTACGCGAAACGCGAGTGTGATCACTGATAGCGTATTAAATTAATTGTTTTAAACTGTTGAATTCCTTTTGACAATGTGATGTTATTATTCGTATGTCCGTGTTATGCTCCTTATGTAAGACTCAAGACTTTTCATTTTAGAAGGAATTTCAATTGAATTTAGTGTGTGGAGATTTAATAATATGTAGCTATTTTAAAATGCTAAGTTAAAATGCAAATCTCATTAATATTTTACTTTATGTTACAAAAGTTAAACTGAAAAATATTTTAAGTAGATATAGAAGCTTGTGCACTGTGTAATTTGCGGATATCCCGTAGGAATTCGTACGCATTCAACATAAAATTATGTTGTAACCTTAACACAAGGTGTAGTTTTGTGTGGATTATTGTCACCCAAATGTCTAGTGAAGGAGCTTCAGCATGAAGCTTAACTTACAGCACCTAGCACCATTTAAAGGTTTAGATACTTCCTCTCACTTTCACTGTCAAGCGGATTGAAATTGCGTTGTGTTTCTTGAAGAGTTTTGATCAATTGTGACAACAAATGAACCCCAAGTAAATGAAATGGAAATCTAACGAGAAATGTAAGGATTAATCTAGAGGTAGATTTTGTGTTTAAAGTAGCATAGGTTATCATATTTATAATTCAATATACGTAATAACAGTAAATATACATTGATTGCGATGGGGCAAAAATGGGATCTTCTTACCATTTGCTTCACAAAAATATGCTGCATGCAAAAATGGCGCAATCAGATTATGATATTACTCTTTCACGTTACTGTTACCTAAATAACCGTAAACGTAAGTGACTATACTAAATACTTAGCTACCGATCTGCAGATTAAAAATAATGGGCAACTACTATTAATCTTACAACTGAGCATATGCATGTGTTTTTAAAATTAATTTAAATGAATGAATGTATTTTCTGTAATAACTGTAGTTAGTCATTCAAGCAAGTCTTACAATCTAAGTATTTGATAAATAGATGGAAAAAAGATTGTCTACATCGATCTTCAGTTGATTGAGCTTTGTGAAAAGGAAGAGATTTTAAATTATATTTAATGAAATCCTGTGTCTCACTTGTGTATGAATTTGAGTGTTTTCAAGATGTAAGATTTAGCTCGAGAAATAATACCATATTTGTTTTATTTATATTTTCTGGTTGCTTCCTTTTTCGTTTCTTTTCGCCGCTACTTTTTATTTTTAAAATGTGCTTTTCAACGCTGAGAATTGTCTTGCATCATGTTTGATTTGCTTAAAGCCACCGATTCAATACTTTGACATAATAATAATAAGCTTTATACAATTGAATGTTTAGGTGTAAACAAGCATCTACAGCAATCGCCAATAATTGCATAAGATTCAAATATTCTCTTTTTCATATTAACCGAGGAAATCATTAGGATAGCTACCTTATTTATGCTGTGAGGGAAGATTGTAGTTATAGGCTAACAAGTAGTTGTAAATAGAAATTATCCAGAAGTAAGGTTGGGTGTGATCATATGACCGTCGGTCATTTTTGACTCACCAACTGATTCGCAACTGAAACATATCATGAAAGTGCTGGAACTTCTTCTTGGTCGTCATCACCATTACCCAAACAAACCCACTACATACATGTCATGATAAATCAACACAGATATGTTTAGAATTTGTAAAAATTATGTTTATTTCCTTTCATATCATACACTGACTACATGAACACAAAGCAAGAGTATTTTTATCCTTGTCCATCATTCATTTTAATGTATTGAAAAAAAATCCCCTTGTATTCTTTACTTTGAATACTCTATACTCTTGCCTGCAAGCAATTGCCAAGTTGGCTCAGGATCTTATAGCAGAATAATGTCATGTAGCTCAATCGTTGAAAAATTACTTGTTCCTGAAGTAACACGTGCAAGGAGCGTGAAATCCTTCACTTCTCATTGGCACACTAAACTAGACAAACAAAAAATTTCTGACTTCTTACATTAGTTCTGTCATTGTGTCATTCCATTCTTTGATCTCTTATGAAGGCCCATGATTCTGCTGTCCAATTCCATTCTTTGGGGCAAACATGAAATTACTTGGCATATTCTTTGGTCACTATGGCCTTTGATGAGTTAAGTGTGTAAAAATAAATATGTGCTACATTAGAGTAAATAGTAAGTGCAGCCATCCAGTTTTGTACGTGTTACTTGTGGAACCATTCTCCTGACCGTCGTACTAACATTAACGGTCGTGGAGCCAAACGCCGAAGAATCTCTATGGATTTAGGTATTTTTATGTTTATTTAAGTACATAACAGGAAATAATAAATTATTAACCGCCCAATTTTTGAGTTGCACTTGATCACAAGGGTGGAGTTTGAAAAGAAGAAGAAAATAGTTGACAATACAGGCATATTGTGAATTGGGGATTTTCTATTGACTAATGAGAAAATAGAACGTGCAATAATTTCTATATAAGAGTTTCCATACTCATAGGAATCTATAAATAATATAGTGGTCAAAACAAGGGGCAGAAAATTCCATTGCTATATAGGAAACAACAAACACGCAGACACAACACAATGAATATAAATATTACACAAGAAAACACACAATTCAGACACATGGCATCATATGAAACGACGACGATAGCAGGAAGTTAGTTAAAATACCTTTTCCAAAGAAATCAAGCATATTGTTAAGATAATAGTACTTATAGCATGCATAACATGCATAGTTGAATATTAAATCATAGAATATCTCTGTTTAGACATGTAAATATATTATTAACTGTGAATACTTCCTCTCTACTCTACATCAAATACCTACAATAATAATACATAACATGTAACATGCTGTTTCGTATATCTCTTAAGTATTTAGGGCTATTAATAATGTTTACAAGTAATGGTGCAGTTTTAGCTGTTGGTAATAGATTGTAGATGATTCTTGTAGATATTGCAATTAACAAGTCCTACTACAATGACCTGCAACCCTTTTCTTGAACTTCCTCTATGAAGGCTAAACATTGATTACTGCTACAAAACGTAGAAAATATAAATTATTGGTAAATATGTACCTACACGTTGGCAAATACAAATTGAAGAAGGAAATGAAGATTCTATGGACTTGGTTTCACTTACAATTAATAGCAGAGGTGTGTGCAAGTAAAAAAAAAAAGTGTACAAACAACGTTCAAAAACTTACTGAGATTGCAAAAACAAATTTTCACGCGGACTATCACCACTTCGTAATGTCTGTCAAATATAACAAAACTATCCAATTTACTTACGATCAGCTATGAGATATTTATTGCTCTTCGATCCAATTATTCAATCTAAGCAAATTGCAGAAATTGTTAATTCTGTACATATTACTAAGCTATGTTAAAATATACGTATAAATGTATATGTAATTCCCTAGTTACAGTAACGATTATTGTCGTGAACATCAACAAGAAAATTCCTCTTGTGCGATATCTGCTTAAGTTGCACATAATATTACTAACTATGGACATTCAAAATATATCTTAGATGTGTATATTTACCATTACGATTTGCAGAAAGGTGCATCCTGACACTTTTCCAAGACATTCGGCGGTTAGAGATTAAGTTCAGTCAATGATGTTTCTTATAGTTGTTTTACTACAGAATTTGAACAAGTCCGAGTGATAACTTCCTAATGAGTCAAAGATCTCATAATGTCCCAACAATGTATGCGTTCAATTAATAGTTTAGAAACATTATCATGTTCAGGAGGGAGGATGAACTATACATTGGACTATAAAGTACTGTGTATGTATTTAGCGAGGTGCATAGGTGAAATTAAAGGCATATTTTGCGATTATTTATTGTGTAAGGTCTACAGTAAACCTAATAATTTGATTTCAATGAAAGTGTAATGTTAAACTGGTTGCTACAAACGTTCCAAAATATTGTACTTAAACGAAGTAATGGTTAGAATCATTTTTTAGAATCACCCTTCTGTTCATAAAAACATCAATAAATTATGATTCCAGGTATGCAGCATGAATCATTTTAAATGAGTCGTGCAAGTGCTTCGTTTTGTTAGCGCAAAATGGAGATCATTACTGTGAGAAATTATTATTATTATTAAATTTTGTAAAACAATAAGGATTGAAAATAACGTAGATATATGTATAAATATTGAGTTAAATCTGTGGCCAATGTAGGAACGTAATATTAATTTTGAAAGGTTAACTATGTAAGTATCTCTATTTGTATTGTAATCATTAAATAAGATAATGCGAAGTCTCAGTGGCTGGTCTGACATCCAGAATGAGTGAGCCATTGTGAAATTATATGAATACAGTTAAAATATATTTATAGGTAAATATTTAGGTTTGTAGATGCAATGATGGAATATTATTGCAAAATAGATTTTAAAAACAACTTCAGTATGTGGTTATACACTGTAATATTAATTGTGAGTGAGAGTTGATTTTTTCTGCAAGAAATAAAAATAAGTGTTTTTCTCTAATCCAACATGTCCGACGCATTTATTCGCTTGGCATATATTATTTAAATCATTAATGACCCTTAAGTCTCTTATACCTTTGTTCCCATGTCATCGATCTATAAATAATTAATGCATTGTAATCTGTCAAGTGGTCCGGGGGTTATCGTGTAAAAACCGAAATGTTTTCCACCTCAATCAACTCAGTGGATTTCAACGAAATACAAATAGCCGTCCGTAGTATTGGCCTCATAAGTAGTAAGTAGTGCCCACATTTTTTATCAAATCGATATTTTTTAAAGGTGCCAAGGGACATGCGGAAGTTAAAAAGGCTTACGGAGAAACCTAAATCAAACTCAGGAAAAGTGCACTAAATGGCAATAATCCTCAGTGGAAAATCCAAAAAGATGTCCCAACATCCGATATCCGATATCCATGCACTCGCGCTGGCATGAAAACGCATTCTCAAATTTTAATTCGTTGTAAGCACACCTCGTTCACGCTGTTTTCATGAGGACAATGAGGAGTTGAGGAGGATATAAGCAACACCGATAGAAATCATAGCTTGGCTCGTCAGGCTGAGGCCGAAATTCAAAATACATTACACAAAAGCTGCCACCATAAATACACAAGCGCCAAGTAGGCAATATCATGACTATTATTTGTACTATATGTACATACTGGAAAACTGGAACTGCGGGAAATAGTGAACGTGGCTAGTTTCTCTCTTATTCTCGCTCCCGGTCACCAAATTGCCCGAATACGTTATTTTTATAAAATTACGATTATAGGCTTCGTCAGAAGTTTTTGAGTTTTACACTTTACACTGCACAAATTTTTATTAGTGTAAATCTGTGCAAATTGAGTCGTTGAGTGCGAAGTTACGTAAATTCCAATTTCCAATTCATTCCAACTTCATGACTTCATTTAGGTCCGTGTAGACGCAATATAGTGAATAGTGAGTATAATTTTGATTTGAACGTTTTCACTACACGAAGAACTTTTTCAGAA
Source organism: Spatulosminthurus flaviceps (assembly GCA_034693705.1). NCBI lineage: Eukaryota > Metazoa > Arthropoda > Collembola > Symphypleona > Sminthuridae > Spatulosminthurus > Spatulosminthurus flaviceps. Next base: position 912 of record JAQFXU010004312.1, on the reverse strand, counting down.
ACTATAGACAGAGTATTCGAATTGCTATAATTTTTTGTGGTGGACATACGCGTGTATAGCAATAATTACAAACGACATAACGAACCGTGGAACATTATTAGTGTGAACATCAAAGCTGAAAAAAAATTAGAAGAGGAAGTGAATTGTGATTTTGAGTTTGAGTAGAAAGAAATGGCACCAACACCACCGGTTGACCTGAGTACTCTTCCTGTGGTTGTTTTGGATAATGGAGCGTACACCATGAAAATTGGATTAGCTTCTGATTCCAAGCCAAGGTTGATCTTCTGTTTTCAATTTAAAGTTATAATAATTTATTTTGTTATTATTAGTTATCGCGGTTGTAGTGCTAATGAAATACTATTGTCACAGAATTGTTCCCAATTGCATTTCCAAAACGAAGAGTGAAAGAAGACGTCCTTTTATTGGGAATCAGATTAAGGACTGTCGAGATACTTCAGGCCTATTTTTTATGCTCCCTTTTCAGAAGGTTGGCCAAAATTGAAGTACACTTTGAACTGTGACTTACCATTTGACTCAGTTTAGAAAATAATTTATTTCGTTGGAGTCTATTTTTAATAGGGTTACATGGTTAATCCGGATTTGGAAAAGACTATTTGGGACTATGCATTTGGGAATGAATGTTTGAACATAAACCCTGCTGAATGCAACATTCTTGTGACGGAACCTCAGTTTAACTTCACCCATGTCCAAGAAGCAATGTGTGAATTGTTGTTTGAAGAATATGAATTTAAAGGAGTTTGCAGGACAACTGGTAACAGTCTTTACTCATCCTTGTTCTGTTTTTCTAAAGTGTGTGTCACTTTCATTGATGAACTGATTTTATTCTTCGCAGCGGCACATTTGGTGGACCACCAGTTCGCCCTGGATAACCAGAAATGTGTGTGCTCTTTG
>JAQFXU010004311.1:0-13858 GCA_034693705.1 Spatulosminthurus flaviceps | reverse complement strand
CTACCATGGTAACAGTAGGGACAAATCTTTTGGACCAAGATGTAGTTTACCATGGTGCTTCTCATGATTGAGTTAAAAAATATTAATTCGCGACTTCATTTGTTACAAAACGCGGGATGTCCGCGAAATGGGTCCGAGAACTAACTGTGGGCTGTATATAACAATTTATATGAATACGTAAGTAATACTAATAACGCATTATCGGCGTACATTCTCATCCGCGTCCTAGTTTATTTGGTATAAATTGATATATTTTTGCAAAAAATGGAAAATAAAGTTGTTATTGGCAATCCGGTTACAATTCATGAAAATAACCATATTCGATTTTCTACGTCTTCATAAGGAAGGTCTAGTCATACTACAATACTACAGATGAATAAGGATTTGATAAATGCCAACGAAGGATTGGTTCATAGTAATGCTTGGGAACCAATAAACCCGAAGTTATTAGAATAAACAGTGAAAAAATCATGTTTAGGTATTTCTAGAATTATTACGACACGACTAACGACTTCATATATATTTATATTGTTAGGATTAAGCCATGAATAATTTCGCTGATTGTGGTCGGAAGCTAGGCGATTCACGAATTTAATGTGATTCGTCTAATAAACCACGTAATGCAAGTTTTTAACAAGTTGAGGCAAATTTATTGCAGTACAAAGATGCGCACAGCAAAATAGAAAAATTAGTATTATTGTTACGATCTCTGATTTCTAAAATAACACTTTGTAACCTTCAAAATAAGAAAATTTGCAAGACGCGTGATTTAGTTAAACCTAATAATGGCATTTAAGGGTACTAGCCCTGATCATGAAACTGCAAGGAAATTCATATTTATATGCACGATTTTTGTACAATTGTTTTTACAAAATCGCTTTGGGGGAACACCTTTTAAAAAGTGCCTAATGCTTTTTAAATGGTGACCATGTAGCAACAAAGTACCCAAATTTGTTGAAAACATTGAATCTCTTAAAACGTGTGGGGACTTGAAGGCAACAAAAATTAACGTGAATGTAGTTTTTCCCCGCAGGGACTTTAAGCCCTTGATCTTTGAAGTACACCTAAGGGTTCTGAAGTTATCTGCAAATTCTTTTTTCGCTATCCTAGCAAACGCAAATACTAGCTTGCTTTTTCGCGCAAGCGAATGATTCAAAAGTTGAATATTCTACTTCTTGCTAATCAGAAAAACGCATCTTCGTAAAAATTGGTTAACAGTAAATTATCCTTAACATGTTTCTCCGTATTGGCTATGCTAATGCTACTACGAAGCGACATTAGATTTGAAAAGACATTATCCGACAATGTGTATCCTCATAATGATAAACACTTTTTAATGAAAAGGCACATCATGCATGACGAGAATAATGAATAATATATTCATATGTAAATTATTTTTACTTTCTTCGCCCATGGCTCTGGAATTCAGTTAATACGGCGTATAATGGTATAATCTAGTGGTTCTGTAATAAAACGTTCTCCGCCACCCTTATCGAACGAGGCAACTGTACCATTAGATACGGAATTCTTATGCTTGTTTTATTGATTGCGTAGCTTGCTGGCCACAGCAGGAAAACTTTCGATACAATATTGCAAAAAAAAGTATAATATATAATATATTTAGCATGTAACAATCCGCAATGGCGACATTGATATGCCAGGACTCATTTTAAATCAGTGACATGCCCGTAGGTTGATTCAGCATTCAGCAAGCACCGTCCATGGTAAGAATGAGTCCTAGATTTATAAACATTTCTCCAGGCTTCCACGTATCAGTGATGTATAAACACGAAGTAAACTATACATATGACCAAAAACGAATTATATACCCTTATGATTCAAGGTTGGATTGAAATAGAAGAAAGAAATTATTAAATACAAAACAATAAAAGTTTACACTATGCACAATGTAATAGAATTTCAAGCTCACCTGCCGATCCGACTACGATAATAAGTAGTAAACTTATGAAGACAAGGTAGATTTTGAACTGGAAGGAATTAATAATTGCTTATAGAAGAAAGACGAAATAAGTGAAGATGTTTTTATGCAAATGAATTGCAATATAAAATGCTTACTTTTCGGTTTGCTCTCCTATTTTTCTGTTGCAGCGCATCCGAATTTTTTAGGAAGGTTTTTGAACTTGAATTAAGTTTCTCTGCAAGCCGTTTATGAAATAAAACATTAATTAACAATTAACTTCGTTATAATTATTCTTATTACTACTTATGTAAAATGTTCGCCAGTCTAAGAAATTCACCAGAAATATCTTCCAGGTCCTTGACTTTTTCACCTCTTTCTTCAATATTTTCTATATTTTTTCTCATGATGTCCATAACCTTCAAAGTAAAATACGTTTTAATTTCAGACCAAAAAAAACTATTCATAAATGACCAGAAAACAATGTATCTACAGCGGTTATTCCAAGGTTAGCAAAGGATAAGCATACCACTCCAACTTCTTTCTTCATATTTTCAATTTTGTAGTCCTTTTTGGCCTCTTTGGCATCCTTTTCATTCACGAGTAGAATCTCCGCTTGTGCCTCATTTTCCTCCCGGATTTTTCTGATAGTTGTTCTTCGATTACTTCCGAATTTCTTCTTTTTTGGCGTGTTTGACGACCTTTGAATAATATTTTAAATCATTAGGTTCTTTCTCTAATATTTTGCAGGTAAATAATGTAAACGTTAGAATCACGCATGTTCTGCGTTTATATCTATTTGTAAGTAAGTACATAGAATTCAAGACTTGACTCACATTTTAAGTGTCACCTGTCACCTTCCAGGATTTCACTTTGTATACCTCTAATTAATTCGTTAGATCTGACATAACTGTGTGAAGTTCAGCAGTATAGGAGTACAAACTGAAATTATTGTGGAAGCAATGCAATGTACGGTTATTATTGTTTCTATGAGATGTGTTATGCGCACAACGGAATATACTAACCTCAGATAAAGATTTTGGTTGGATTGTGTCACACGCTAATTATTTTTATCAGAGGTTTGGAAAGCCTAAATGTTATATTAATACATTCTGAGTTTACGTGCTGACGTATATGGTCTAACAGGTCTCACATCTTTCACCGCATTGATCCTGACGTGTTGACGATTGCTTTAAGTCTGAAGGAATATTAATGTCAGCACTGAGTTGAAAATAGACAGGAAATGATTAGTGGCTATCAAAATTACGGGTTGACCACAATAGTTTTGTTTTTCATGTTAGTCAGATTATTCATCATGTAGTTTATTACTCATATGGCATTCAGGGTTTTCTTGCATGGTCCATTACTAATTTACAACATTGCCAGAGATTTTCAGCAGAACGGATTATTTTTTTAATGAGTTCATAATGTGCCAATTTTAATGTGCTCACTGTCTCTTTTTATGTATGTATGCATTGAATGTTCAATATTTTCTTGAATGAATTTCTCTGAATTTTATTACTAAAGTGTATAATATAAAATTGGGGAAGTGTAAAAAATTGTGAATGTTTTCTGTTTCGTTTCATTTTATTTTACTTATCTATACCTACATACATTACAATACAATTACAGTGATTTGTAAGTACTGAACTTCCTTATTGTGACTGGAGTCGAAGTGTTACATTTTAATGCGTTAAGATTGTACAGTACAGGTTATAGCGCCCTAATTAATCATTTGTATGATTTTTCGAGTATAACTAATATTCTAATTGTGAAAAGTACTTAGAAATGGTTTAATGGTTAGCACTATATTGATAATATTTTTTAATGGACCTTACAGATGCACATCAGCAAGCGCAAAAGCCTTCACAGTTTAGTTTCAATAGATAATTTCTTTCGTCTCTAACAATGATTTTAGTATTTTAGGAGAAATGCTAAGTAGCATTAGTACTAATGTTTCGTAACATTAATTAATCGTTTTCGTGAACCTCGTTGTACGTATGAAAATCATTTTAGCGTTAATAGGAAATACGCCTATTCAATTGTTGTAAAATGGCAGAAATAAACAATAATGTATGTTTTATCTAATACTAAAATAGCACATAATGATAATGTATTATAACTTGTAAGAAACTATCACACATATTTATTACTAGCCCTTTCTTTTAAAAAATTGTTATTCCAATGGGTGAATCATCAAATTGAGCATTAGAACCTTCTAGATTTTCCGCTTGATAAATTTTATTTTTATTTTTGTTAAATAATAGGATTACTACGTCAAGAACCTACAAATCGGAAAAAAGTTATGACAAATCCCATTCGCAACTTTTCCTTGAATTTTGCGAAAAACCAACAACCAACAAATTTTGATGTATAATTTAATTATACTTTGCGGTATAGTACTAATGAAATCCAATGTCACTCTATATGACATATCAACTTCAATCGAAAACCTCTGGTTCCAGCTGAAGAAAATAGTGTGCTCATGGGGCATGGGGTTTCCCTGTGAAACCCGAGGGACATGTTGTTGACATCAGATTCCATTGGTACGTCGCAACATATGCACGCGTGTACACCTTCAGGAGTATAAGAAATACAAGACGCTGACAATGACCAGACAAGTGCGACATAGAAAACTGATGAAAGTAAAGAACTTCTGCATGACACAGATAACGGACTTTTAAGTATAGGAAAACTGGGTCATTCATCATCTTCCTCAAGTTTCATTGTATACCCCTGACGACCCTCACGCAAGGGTTTTGTTACCAGGCGTGAATGGTCAGCATATATATGGACGTCAGCACAGGGCTGTGTACAGAAAAGACAGTACCACCTCTAAGTAAGTGATTATATTGAGTCTGCATCTAATTCTTTACAATTACATTTTGCCTTCAGGCATTACATTATTACTATAGCCACTTTATTGAAGCATGTCGCTTAATGCTGTTTTTAAGTTGCATCTACATCTTCAAGATTGGTTCAGTATAGGTGAGATGTGAATTTGCATAATTCATACATGAACAATATTCCGTCCGTGGTGTATGTTTATTTGCCATCCATGAAATTCATGTAGTATTGTAACTCAACTGTGAAGTTGCTTACTTCTCAAATGTGATGTTAACGAGCAGATATACGGACTCCATAAACCTCTCCAACTATATCCACAGTCAATCCACAAGGAGCTGGCTATACTCCTCATGATGAGGATAGGACATATTAAACTATTTGCATTTAATTACATGTTATTACTCCTGTATTTTATCATTCCGAGCGTAACGAAAAGAAATCTAAAGGTATATAAACGGGATAGTAATAATTAATCATGTTAGAATTTCATTGAACATTTTGTTATAACGTTATTTCAACTAAGAGCGCTCACGTTTCCAACGCAAATACAATTTACTCACTACAAACAAGCAACAAGGCCTTAACATTTCAAGTCCAAAGATCAAGTTATTTTTTAGAGTAATAATTTATTTTATTTATACCTACTACTACGACTGATGATGGAGAACAAATCATTACACTGTAATTTACCAACTGTTGGCTTGTAACCTTTCAATTATTATTTGCTCAACGTCAACCATGATCCTGGCCGAAGTCATTTAAAAAGGTAGTGATCAGATGCGTAAAATCAATTTCCCTCTCATTCCTATTGAGTTTTGACGCGATGGCAATGATCTTTAAAATTTTTTAGTTCACAATGTCATTGGGAAGAGCATTGGAAATTAGTACGTGCGTCAGAGAAGGATCGATATGTTGTTAGTAGTTATACTTTGGAGTTAATTAATTTTATTTGTACTTTCTTTTGCCTACTTCATCTCCCTGTCATGTGTTTGATATTTATATTATGTGATGGAGTAAATTTTTGTTGTACTTACGACTTACGTGTATAGTTAGACTGAGGTAGATATAAGTTGTATACTCTAAATAATAACGTATCTGGTTGATGTATTTCAATACTAAATTACATTTTATACCGTGCAAGACTTGAGAATGAGTGCATGCGTATACATGCATGTATAATATTTGCTCATGCAAGTAGTAATACTCATCGGCAATTTTATAAACGATTTGGGCCTCGCAATTGTATAGTATAACAAAACATGGAGTGTATATGGCAATTTTTTGCTTAACTTTTTAGAGCTTGAGTAGAAGGATGTTAAACTCAAGGAGAACCTTATAGCAAGTATATTAAATAATATTAAGTATAAATGGTATAATTATTATATTTTGAATATGTGGGTAAGCTGGGATTGTATCTTATAAACTTTTTTAAAGTTTCAAATGGATTTTTCCTTGTACCACTTTTTTCTCACAACTTATATTTTATATATGAATCATGTTGTTGGTTTTGTTTACAATATAATACTTTTTAAATGCAATTTAATTTTTAAGGGGTTACTTTAAAGGGAAGGTTCATTGCATTAAATGTGAGTGCATTTTAATTATATGTTCAAGTAAACGGTGGAATACATGACTTTCATTTGCCAAAGTTCCAATTCCTATGCGAATACCTTTGCTTTTTCCTTTTAAACCTGTGAAAAATATATACAATAAAATTATTATGATTATTGCAATTACTCCCTAATATACTTCCTCATTGTATTTAATAACTTTTCTCATAATGGTTTTAGAAAAATTCCCATACTTTTACTCTCCCATATTGATACTATATTACGTGTAGAGTGCATGCAAATCGTCGTGATTATGATTTGGATCTGATCATGTCTTTTAGTAAAATGATTTCCCATCTAAAACGTTTTTTATGTTGGAAATCTCCATGTGTAATCTCCTAGGAATCACAACGATTTTAATATACATAAATTAATTTGTTGCATTAAATTGTAGTTTTTACTTTAATTCGGGGAAACTTTGAGTCCTGCTTGTGTTTAATATCATATAAGATTACATATACATATATATATATATTATAGAATTGCAAAATATTTTCTTTCAAATATTGAAAAATATTTTTCTATTAGTACAGATATAGGAACAACTGTATGTATGCGTAGATAAAGATTTTAAGGAGGAGACTTCAAGTTGTGGATCTTACTTGATATTCCAAGCTGACTAAAAGATTATGATGATAAAAACTATACGTAAGATGAGCAATGATAAAAAAGTGATTGAGCCTGGGGTACATCACATGTACTTACAGTTCTCCCATCCTTTCCTTCACTTCATACCTCACATGTTGTAGGGCAGTACTTGTACTCACTCTGACGCTGTATAGGAAACATGCATGGTAAATAAGTACGAAACTCTCGCCAGAAGAGAACTCATTTAAGAAATTTTAAACTACAAGCAAATTGCTAAAACATATATGTATTGTTGAATACATATGTAGTATATCGCCGTAGAGGATGTGTAAGTACAGGTATATAATCTAGAAATCTATAGCTTTTAGTAATACAATTAAAAAAATACAAGTGTCTATGTATACGAATCCTATATAGAAGATTAGAAGTTGAAGATGTAAGTAATATTTAAGTATATACATCCCTATTGTTACTGTATGTCTTGCCGTCTCATTTTATGCTCAGCAGGAACAGGATAAATGCTGTATTCTTTATACTATAGCAGGTATAGAATTGCAAAGGATTTTACAACTCCTTTCAACCCAACCACAAGATTTTTATGTTGGCTTTCTAATTCTTGCAAAGCATCTACTATATACATTTGAAGTCCAACTCGTATTGTATAGTCGTCGTAAGTCGTAACTTTCGTTTACTAACCTAGACAGGACTTGAATCCTAAGTGACCACTATAAGAAAAAAAATTCTGCTCTTGAATATTCCGTCGGCATGTATAGTTGTGCTTTTCCTTCCAACCTATAATATAGTTTCTAGCAAATTGTCCTTACAGGAGCCTCAGAATCAGAAATATCTGAACAATTATTTTAGCTCCAGTAGCATAGCTATAGTAGAGCTGAAAAAATCTGTGATTAAAAGAGCTTTGAATAATTCCACCCCTTACAAAATGCTTGTAAGGAGTGAGAAATTATGAGATTTGAATTGTTACGGTGATTTCCTTCATTGTATTCTCTTCCCTCACAGTTAGATCTTGTACCTTATATTATTGCTAGATTCACTTTGACTCTGACATTCCTCCATGGACGTTACCAAGAAGCGAATCAACCTTTGAGGTATACAGTTTGCATTCGAACACTTGCAAAGGTTTGGTGCGGAGCTTGGGATATTTAATTTTGTTTGGTCAATACTTTTGTATGGGTTGTGTGGGTGTGCAAATATACCGTAGCTAAAAGAGTGTGAAGTTCCTGTATATAAGTATGGTTATCGTTGGTTACATATGAACGGTTATCCCTGTGAGTTCTTGTGAAGTAATGTGTTTGTGTGGAAGACAGGTGCGAATGAGTAGGACAAACGTGAAGAACAGTACCCTAACGGTATAGCTTATGCAGCAAACGGAAATATCCTGTGTAAACATAGGAAGAAGATGTGTGTGAGTTTATAAAATAGCTGAATCTACGGATTTCCTTTTTATTTTTCTTGGGCAGTCTACACTGTTTGGATCTTTGTTGTAGAAAGAAACATTTTTATTACGGGAGTTTTTGGATTAAAAGTGGAACGGTTGAAGAGAATACTAAGCGTATAAATAACCACATATACATTTGTGCTACACATAAGACAGGAGAGTGAATGCGAAAAGTGTACCACTAGCACGAGGGTGATTTCCAAGAAGGAAAAAAATGCGAGTCTCATTATTGGTCTAATAAATCCTTCAGCCTGTTCATTGACTTGAGCACGGAGCAATCACACGTGTGAAAAAATATTTCCCAATGAAGGTAAATGATGTGTGACAATAATAATTTGGTGTTTTGAACAAAAATTGCCAAGTATATGAAGAAATAAGCGTTTGGGAAATCCTGGCCAAAGAACCATCCATGTTTTAGGAAATTGTATAATGAGTGTGAATTCTAGTGTAATTCTGGAAATTAAGTGCACCAAGTGCTTTATTTCAGTGAAAGGAAGACGGAAAAGGGGAGCAGTGGAGGAAGGTGTTATCGTTTAAGTAGTACACATTTTTTGTTTTTTGGCAAGTTTTTTTATCCCAAGTATTTTTAGACTGATGCCCGCTTTAGTAGCTTTTGGTCGGAGGTGGAAAGTTGGGAGTGATGACTTTGTTGTACCTGGCCTCCTTGACGTTTCACTTAAATTTTGTTGGTAAATTTTTCAACTTTCATTTTTATGATTGAAATGAGTGTGGATTTGTGGAGTAAATGTATAATGGCGTTTTGATTTGAATTTGTTGGACTTTTGTGTAGGTTTGTGGCAGCGGTTATTGTTTATGTTAAAAATGACACTTACTTGGAATGTCCGAGTGGGCGTCACATGAGGATCTACATTTATGGGATATTTGTATCCCTGCTGATTATCATTTTGGTCGACTTGGTAGCCATGAAGACTACCATGGCAAGTTATATCATGGACACTGAGGCCCGCCGATTTATGGCGCCATGTATTTATATTAGGTAAAGAAATGAATGATTGTGTTATTGTTTTTTGCCTTAGTTAAATTTTATTTTAACCTCTATTTTAATATGTAAATATATAGGCTATGCTGTGAAGCAGCGGACGTTTGCTGGAATCTCCTTGGGACTATTTGGGTCTATGGGGGAACTATTAATTGTCATGAAGCTCCCGAAGCTTTGGCCTTTATCAAAAGTAAGTCATCAACTCTTGAACTTTTACGGGAGAATTTTATTGTATAAACGTGACTTTGCTTTCAGTTTTGGAAGGGTTGAAGGATGAGAGAGAAAAAAAGTTCACGCAGGTTTTTTATTTACGATTTTTGGCTCTGATTATTATAGGATTCATTATCTGTAATTGGATGTCGCTGGGGGTTTTAGGACTGTTTATGTTCTGGTTGTTTGATCCTTTGGGTGGAAGTAAATCATTTAAAGAGAGTGGTCGTGATGCGTTGAATCTATCTTACCAAAGTTTTTACCAGAAGCATGAGAATGCTTGGTCCAATAAATGGAAAAAATGCTGCTGCTATTGGGGTGGAGGTGACAAGGAAACCATTGACGAGGGTTTCAAAGAAATTGGAAGTGAGTTATATGCGTACTAAAAAAATTCAATATAAAGACGTAACGGTGCTCGTTCCTTTTAAACGGACGGTAAAAAAGTGAAATGAAAGTGATGATGTTGATGAAATAAAATAATTATGAGCTTGTATTTTCCAGAGGTGTTTTCAATAGTACTCAGAGACCACGATTTTGTCTCGACGGACGTGATGGCTGGCTTTATTGGATTGTTTCAGCGAGAGCAAGAAAAAAGACTTGAGGGAGATGCAAATGAAAACAATTTAGAAGATAATTATAAGAAACTTACGCAGTCTATTGATAGTGAAAATAATCACAGAGCGATTGTAAGGCAGCCGGGATTACAAAAGCAGCAGTTTACTTCAGTGATCAAAAATTTGAGCATTGTAACTCATGAAGATTACGATGATTATAGTCGAAGTTTGTCCTCAGAAGCCATTGAAGATATTGTATTAGTCAATCATTATTTAAATTTTGTACTCGGATCTTATGGGTGGATGGGGTTCGTCTCAAATTATTATAAAAATAGAGCTGTAAGAAGACTTTGGCATCAGGTTCAGTTTTGCAGCTGCTTAAGGTAAGTGCATTTATTTTAACGATACTACTATAATATAGCCTTCTCTGTAAAAAATCGCATCTGGACATTTCTAAGAATTTTATTTGTTTTTTTTGTGATATTTGATTATAATTATAATATTAATTTTGGTGATTACCGTTACTTTTTTCTAGATCTCATAGTTATAAAGTTGTGGGTGACAATTGCTGCCTTTGTAACACAGCTGCCATTAAAGAATCTGCCAGCGTTACGCCAGAAGATTTAGTCTATGCTTCCTTTAAGAATAAAATTTACGAGCCCACATTTTACGTAACAAAGGATCATAAAACTAAATCCATTGTTGTTTCTATTCGTGGGACGCTATCACTTGAAGATATAGTTGCAGATTTAACTATTCTACCCATAACTATCGATGCGCCCGGAATTCCACCCAATTACAAGGTAAAAATCATTTATACAAATATTTTTCTACTACCATAATTCCTGAAAAAGATTTTGTAAATCGAAATTACTTGTCATTGGATTAGGCTTATCATGGTGTGGTACTATGCGCTAAAAATGTGAAAAGGACTTTAACGGAGGAGAAAGTGCTCCAAGAAATCATGCTTAAGTATCCTGATTATCACCTTGTTTTTGTTGGTAAGCTTTTCTGGGATACTTACAGGTTATTATTTATCACCGACTTAACTTATATGCAAATACGAGAGTTTTACTTCACAGGTGCCAGTCTGGGCGCAGGTGTCGCAACCATCCTTGGCATGATGTACTTACAACAATATCCATCACTGAAAGTTTTTGCCATATCTCCCATTGGTATGTTCCGCTTCCGCTTCAAAATTAACGAAAGCCTGTACTTTTTAAAAGATAACTGTTATTAGATTTTGTTGGGGTACAACAGGAGGACTTTTATCCTTTGAAGCGGCGAAATTCTGTGAAAATTTTACAATGTCTATTGTTTATGGAGATGATCTGATTCCAAGAATATCCTTGCCAGCCATAGATGATTTAAAGAATAAAATTATCAGCTCCATCTTGGAATCTCGGACACCAAAGGTATATCATAATTTAATTAAAAACTGTTCTTAAAAATCAAATCTGCATTCACTATACCCAACAATTGTTCCTAATACAGTTACAGCTTAAATGAATTGATCGATTAATTCATTTAATGAATTAATGGATATATTGTTCTTTTAATTTCAGTATCAAATACTACTCAAAGGACTCTCTCGTCTCTGTTGTCGAGCAGACGCAAAAGTAAAATTTTGTGACGAAAGCAATCCCCCGAATAATCCTTGCATGAACGTGAGTAAATAAACATTTTCCCCCATAATGACTACAACTTACGAGGTCTTGCCACATTTGCAATTATTTAATTTATTCCTAATTTTTGTGCAGGGGAAGTTCCTTGGCAAGTCTGAAGTTCCTAAGCCATCTACCAGATTTCGGGAAAAAAGTAGTGTTTTAACTTATCCCATGTATATTCCGGGAAGAATTCTGCACATTACTGAACGACGAAAGTATATATAAAAAAACTTTATTAATAAAATATTACGTATACTTAATCTCGGCGTAAATCTTAAATCGTAAGTTATAAGATTGTCAGGCTCACGATTTATTTTGTTTTTCAGCTGGTCAGAACTTCAAGGAGGACTGAGATGGCAAATGCGTTGGGCAGATAGGATGGAGTTTGGAGAAATCATAGTTTCTCCCAGGATGTTTAAAGATCATATGCATTTTAGAATGCAAAAAGCATTGCATGAATTTGTTGTAGCTAATCGTGACTCTATTACAATTAACTTGATGTAAAAATCTCATGTTATTTTACTCAGCACTCTTCGGAAGGATCTTTCTTCATTCAATAATTTTGAAAACTCTTGCATGGTACGACTTTAGGTGTATTTAAATGATGTAGTTGATATGCTGGCATGTCAGTAATTGTCGATGTGAGTAAACTACGTACCTAAGTCCAGCGGAATACGAACGTCAGAAAATTACTTCATTATAATACACAAGCAAATAGGCCATCCGCAAATGCGGATGGGAACGTTCTCAGTGCAGTTTGTTTTCTAGAAAAAGGTTGTAAAAATAGTAATAATAAATTATTATTATTAATATTATATTATTACTTTTTTTACCATTCTTTGCAACTTTGAGTAAAAACCACCAATTGTATCAGGTCGTTGCGTTCTACGTTCAAAAAACATGTAATGTGCATACAGGACGAACCCCATCACCATCCAGACGATGAAGCTTTTAGTAAATAAGATTGATGTAAGTAATTTTATTGAACTGCACAGCACACTGCACCATGAATCTTACGAATAGAGGGTGTTCTCAAATATTGCATCAGAACAGTATAATTATTCAGTTATATAATATATCCACATCACTATTCTGCCTATTATGCGATTACCTAATAATTGCTTGTATTAACAAATTAAGGCAAAAATATAATATATGCAGTACGAAGATGTAAACAGTAAAATATATGAATTAATAATGATATTATTATTACGATAATATTACGAAATCCGATTTCAAAATAATACTAAACCTTCGCAATAAGAAAAATCATAATAATTGATGAATTTTACGTATTTTTTCTAATTTCTTACGAATTATTCCAAAAATTGTCACTTCGTGAACACTTTTTGCAAAGCGCGATTTAGTTAAAATATAGAAATACTGTTTAAGGGTACTAGCCCTGGATATTATATTATCCCATCACGAAATTTTGCAAGTTAGTTCATTATTATAATATTATGCTTAAACGATTTTTGTGCAAATTTTTTTCAAAATCGCTTTGGGGGAACACCTTTAAAAAATGCCCAATGTTATTTAAACGGTGACCAAGAAACGAAGGACCAAAATATGTTGAAAACATTGAATCACTCCCACAGGGTGGGGACTTGAGGGCTACAAAAATTCACGTGAATGTAATTTTTCTCCGCATCGACTTTAAGCCCTTGATCTTTGATGTACTATATAGAAAGGGTTCGAAAGTTATTCGAACTATTTTTCCTAACAGGACCAAACGCTAATACGAGCTTGCTTTTTTACGCAAGCGAATCATTCAAAAGTTGAATCACATCAATGCTCATGCAGCGTACGCGCCAGATGTGTCGATTTGTACACTTCAAACCTTCCCGGTTAAAAAAGGATTTCCATGAGAAGTGAATAATATTCAAGTATGCATTCATGGGCTTGCTATGAGGAACAGTTCGCCCACGTAGTGTATGTATGTAATTTTATTGTGTTCACGAGTAAGCTCATACACAAAATTTACAGTTAATTTTTACGACCTTACTCC
>JAQFXU010004310.1:0-13860 GCA_034693705.1 Spatulosminthurus flaviceps | reverse complement strand
CAAAATTGGCGCTGTGATTTAGTTTTGTTAATATACAATACAGTAACAAAACTACACGTACAATATTACAGCACTATATACGGGACATACGTAAAAAGTTGCGCTAACTGCCTATTGTGTACTGCAATGATAAGCCCCGCTATTCAGAAATACAAATTAACTTAAGCTCTTGAAGGATCGGGAATGTCAGCTTTTTAAGAATTTAATTATTTCAGTAAAACTAAAATAGGTTATTGCAGTAAGACGTACTGTGTATATTTAGCAACACGGCGGTTGAGCGGTGGGTAAAAATAAATGGAAAGGGCCTAACAGAAAAATTCTACCCCTACCGGACCATATTGGCTTATAATGTTTTTAAATAGTGGAATTTTAACGGTAATAGGACAAGGTTATTTATGAAATGAAATGGATTTAAATGTAAAATACAAAATACGCAGCTATACAGCTTTGGTAAGAAGAAACAGGACAATGGTTCTAGTTCTGGAATTAACAATACCATTTTTACTTTTTACTATTAACTGTGAGGCCTGTAAGAATAGATTTATTGAAAAAGAATAATTGTTAGGCAAAAGAGACGGGTGAAAGTAGAAAAGAATGAAAGGGAAGGCCAGAATAGTGGGAGATCTTTGTTAAGTACCACCAACCTAAACTATATATGTGTATTATAAGAAAGGAGATTGTCCTGTGTAATAGTACATCCATTTTTCACGTCATCATATATTTCCAGTTGTTGCGAAATTCCATGTGCATAAAATTCGCACTTTAAGGCCTATACTCATGAGTCTAAACTTTACGCTGACTATATTTAGCATGTTTTTACAGACCATTGCATATGCACATGACGTGAGCCTTTTCTGATGAATATTTTTTACAGCTGCAACAAAACAGCATCATAAACTCGATCATCGTCACCGCAGATTCTCGCTTATTGGTTATACGAGGCTGATGCATAAGTTCTTTTGCACACAGCAGCGCAGCGTACATATAGATGATGACTTTAATACTTTGAAATATTTTTTGTACACTCGTAAAACTCTAGCAGCAGAAGCAGGAGCACATTTGTAGTGCTGTGTTGGTTATAAGCATCAGCATAGACAGCATTACTGTTAGAGATAAATATTTCTACCCGTAAAATCTAATGTATATTGAATAAAACCTATAATACTTGAGAGTATCTGTTATTTGTTGGAAATGATGTTTGAGTCCCCTCCCTCTCTAACCCATTGGGTTTTCCGTCAATCTTATTGATAAATGCATGTTTACGAGTGGACGTTCTCTTAATAAACAGGAAAAATTCTGCTGAATATTTAGCCGTGATTCAATGTTGATGGCAGCTTGCTGGAACAAGCTTTGTAATATATCAGGATTTTTAAACGACGCGACGATCAAATGTTGTTTGTGAGAAATAAAATTGCACGAGTCCATGAAATAGTGTTTGGGAATAATTGTTCTATCACTTCTATCTACTTCATGTAACTTATTACAAGCATTATAATCACATTATAGGATGCCGTAAATTGTTGTGCGATATTGGCAGGGGTAATAACTAAGATAATACCAATATATATACTAATAGGGCAAATTTAATTATTTATTAAAAGTTAAAATTATTTTGAATACGGCAAACACCATCAATTTATTTTCATATTAGATAATATCCGACCTGTTGGTGCTACCATTTTTGAAAAATAATTTTCGCTATTTTAAATCCTTCCCCAAGTTGTAAATTATTTACAATACATATTTGAAGCATATAAGCATAAGCGTTGTAATTTACGCATGAACTACAGCAATTAATATTGCTTGCATGTGCCTGCAGGAAACTTATTGTTAAACCGAATGAATAAGCAATATTTAAAAGTATTTACTGGCTTTTAAGGAAAGCAAATTATAATGTTGGTACATCGCTGACGTCAGTAGCAAAAGTTCACAAATTATTTTTTTGCTCTCCTATTTCCTATTGGTAAGTTTTCCCAAGAGCTTTACGTCGAACGTTAATTCTGATGGGCTATATGCTTCAGAGAGGTACCATGTTTTTTTTAACTGTAAAGGGATCATAAGTACGTAATTACTGACGCGATTACAGCTCAAGTTCAATGTTTCTGGACATAAATAAACACAATTGTGTTAAGCATAGCAATAAGGATTAAGGTTTATTATGCATGCTTGACTTATGTACGTGTATGTATACTTTAACAATACTTTTCCCTGTACTGCTAAATAAACAAATATTATATTATGTATGTCAGTACTAAAAATAATTCTTGAACTTCGACCACATCGGGGTTGTTGGGGGCTTATTTGCAAAAACTAATGAGCTTCATACTTCATTACTTCTTAATGAGCTTCATAGCTTACTCACTTAAACTTAAACACTTGAGTATCTAAAACGTTTTTATTTCTAAAATGGTGAGTAAATACTAATCCAGCGAGTAGGTTAAGCGAATGCTGCCTGTTATATTTCTCCCGTAAGCATCTGTTACATTACGTTTCCACATACGACAGCATATAAAACCTATAAACAATACAAATGTTCTTACTCACACAACACAGCTACAGCTATTACTTTCTTTTTAACTACATATAGTGACACTGGAAGTCATGAGGTTCATTATCTATAGAAAAAAATAATTCGCTTGAAAGAATTTTAGCTACTAACGGTTAAGATCGACATTTGTGATAAAAAATTATGTAACAATTATAATGCATACTTCAAATGAGCGCAAAAAGTAGTTTTACTTTCACACCAGGTAACCTATTGACTTATTTTCTCACCCGTTCTAACTTTTATGCACAAATTCACCCACCCGAGACATGGAAACCCGTAGATCGAGTTTACGATCTCATTTTGCCTCTTCTGACTTTTTCAGTTTCTCTTGAAATCTGATTTACATCAGTTGACGACTGAGATTTGATAAGGAACTGAGGTATATTTCCTACATTGAATAGTAACAGCACAACCCTTGAACCCAAGAAAATATGCAAGACTTTCCTTATTTTTCTTCTTCCTGGGATACGTTAATAATTCAACTGAGTAATTACATACAGTGATTGCGATTGACGTTTCCTTTATCCCGAATTTCGCAAATGTTTACTTCAATCCTGGTTAATGCTAATAGCCCTTTTGATGAATGTATTTTGTATTTAATAGAAAGGTGAACAACAATAGTGCAAGCATTTCCTCAATGTGAAGTGGAAATAGGCAGTGTGACAAAATCATGAAACTGTGACCTTTAGAAAGTTAAAATTCGCAACAGACCATTTTCACGTAATTTTTTTGTTTTGTAATACTAGCCAACTTGTAAGATTTTAGACAATACCAACTTTTCCAGTATTCTATTCGAAGGTCATTTGACGCTCAAATTTTCTTTTGGGTCAAAATTCCCATAGAACATTTTCCAATGGGTCGGTAAAAAAGATTTTAATGCAATATGTATGTATACTGTAGTTGGCTTTGAATGCATTCAACTTCCTTGTTTTTATGAAGACCTTCAGTTTCATCATAAATGACTTTTAAATATTGAATTTTTCCATGGTAATCTTCTGGAACTGAAAAAGGTTCACTGTTCACTTAATTTATGAAACTATAGAACTGGTCAGCAACTTGTATGTTGCAGATCTTATGTGAATATAAGGTCAGAAAGGAATACCAAAGATAGGTGCTGGTGTGGCAGCGCAAGGAGACAGCCATGGTTTACGTAAAATACATCGTTGTAGTTTGTAGTAGCTGCAATTTGCCCTCTTCACTTTGTTGGGCAACTAACTTTTCAAGTTGACGAAAAATGGAACCAAATATTTAATTTGCTGTTGGCTTTGGTACTGTTATGTTCAGAGCTCAGCTATGTTTAAGAAAACATTTCATTGCGAAACATTTTTTGAATTGAAAATGCATGAGGTAATTAAGATTCAATGACACCAGAAAATTACAATAATAATTATTATTGCTAATCAAGTTTCCATGTAATAAAGTAGTTCTAAACTATAAACTAATCTTAAATAGCTAACGAGCATTGATTCAAAGTCAAACTAGCGAATTTACTGCTACACTAGATTTATACTAAATAATCACATTTCAATTTCAACACACAAATACAAAACCATAATTATGCGAATAAATATACGGGATGCTCATGGGATGGGTTTTCAGTCCTTCTGTACCCCGTAATCTCTTCCGACGAGCCCGATAGAATGATAAATCAGAGCAAATGATTTGCTACATATCAGTGGCCTTAGTACTGGATTTATTTTAATCGTAATGTTCTTCTAATCCGTCCTCATGATGACTTGCATTCACATCGGTTCGCCCACCCCACTCGAACGACTGTCATTACAATTTTCCAAGCAATTCAATCAGCCTAGTTACAAGGGATTAAAACCTTTGTGTTACTAGTTGTATAACTGTCTTCTTGCTGTTTTCACGAAAGCTGCTAAAACCTTTGCAATGTTAAATCAAGAAAATTAGTATGGTTAAGTATTTCAACAAATAGGTGTTTTATTGGTTTCGATGCACAATCAAACTACTAAGCTTTTTTAAAAAGATGAATTTCTATATAATGAAAAGATAAAATCAACGAATTATTATACATTTGATTTATTAGCGCTCAGTATCTGGTTATAATATAACTAGCGGATAGGTACCCGTACAACAATCGCTTTCCTTACATTGCTAATGACTTGCTTTGCCGTTTCATTTAATATTCCAACAGTGCTTTAACACCAGTATTTGTGTATTCTTTTAATTAGAACACTGCACAGCACTGTTATTCCAATATTTGCAGTCTACTAACAGAAAGAGTTTCTACGCTTACAATAAAATTGTTCCATTGCATGGCTTGACT
Source organism: Spatulosminthurus flaviceps (assembly GCA_034693705.1). Lineage (NCBI taxonomy): Eukaryota > Metazoa > Arthropoda > Collembola > Symphypleona > Sminthuridae > Spatulosminthurus > Spatulosminthurus flaviceps. Next base: position 9,022 of record JAQFXU010004310.1, on the reverse strand, counting down.
TATGTTATTGCGAAGGTCGTAGAGTTGCAGGTGACTTGTTCAAGACCCTTAGCTAAAAATCACTTCAACTCTAAATTATGCTAGTTACATTTCCTTCCTTACAATAACAACAGCAACTACTTCCTCCAGAGGGGCAGGTATCTAGGTCACTAGTTATTATCTGTCTGTTGCCATCACTTTATTTTAAAGAGGTTCATTTAAATGCAATACTGTGTAACGAATTTCAAAAAATCATTACATAGAACTTCTAATAATTATTACTTTTATTGCTGATTAGCTACTTAAGACGATTCGATCCTCTTGATGATTGCATTGGTAAATTCAGAACACTTGGATTTGCCTCCCAAATCTCCAGTCAAAACTTTACCATCCCGGATGGTAGCTAAACAAGCTTGTTCGATTTTCAATGCATGCTGTGTGAGGTCCATATGCCTAAAATATATATTAAAAATTTATTAACCTAAGTACTAAAGAAACCATTTTAGTAGCATAAGTAATTTTCACCAGAAATGTTTTACCTCAGCATCATGACAGCGGATAATAATAAAGCTGTAGGATTGGCCAAATCTTTGCCGGCGATATCAGGAGCTGTACCGTGAACCTAATCATACAAATTTAAAGGATTATTATTTGATCATCAAAACTGGGTCATCTCATCTGACATCTTCCGAGAATTATTTTGCAAGAGTGTAAGGTTAAAGAGTTAACAAAAATGTACTGAAATATAATACTCACAGATTCGAAAATAGCACCATTCAATCCAATATTTCCCGACGGGGTCAAACCTAAACCACCAATAAGCCCAGCACACAAATCTGAAAGAATATCTCCGTAAAGGTTAGGCATGACTAGGACATCATACTTTGATGGCTCTTGAACCATGGTTAGACACACTGTATCTAAATACTTTTCTTCGAATTTAATGTCGGGATGTTTTTTAGCAGCTTCACGACAGCAGCGTAAAAACAGACCATCGGACATTCTCCTACAAAATACAAAACGTAATAATGCACTCAGTTATCCGTAAATATGGGCATTTAGACTCGAATACACATTTTTGATAATTTCCCATGCTTCAAGCTGGGTTGCTATGTATATATTATAAAGTTTACATAATATTGGCTTTGTGTACAGCCGTAACCGTCTTCCTTCCGTTCAGTTTGGCATATTCAAAGGCGTACTCAGCAACACGTTGTGATGCGGGTTCCGTGATCAGTTTGATGGATTGAACAACTCCTGGAACAATTTCGTGCTCAATTCCAGAATATTCACCTTCAGTGTTTTCTCGAATAGTTACAACATCAACATCCTTGTAAAGTGTTTCATAACCTTCAATGGATCGGCAAGGTCGAACATTAGCATACAAATTGAATTCCCTGCAAGATTAGTTTAATGTATACACATCCAAATCTTTCTTACGATCACCCCAAGCAAATGTAAGCGCGTAAATTTAAATTAAAACCCCCTTACTTTCTTAAAGCAAGATTCAAGCTCCGATGTCCTTTTCCAATAGGAGTCATCAAAGGGCCTTTTAATCCTATTTTATGTTTATTGACTGAGTCGATGGCCGTTTGAGGAATACCAAACTTTCCATCGGGACCTCTGACTGGTGTTACATCCACAGACTCCCACTCGATCGGGACCTGCAAATAAACATTTCAAATCTCAAATCGCCACTCCTACCACCACACATCTATTTCTCATTAATTCTTCCTCCCAAATTCACAAAAAAAATACATAAATGTTCAAAATCTTACTTGTGCAGCTTGAAAAATTTTTTGAACAGCAGCTGAGATTTCGGGACCAATACCATCCCCTGGAATCAAAGTTACAGTGCGAGTTGAGGCGAACCGAACACCATGGGGTCGGACGCTGTTCATCTATTACATTGAGAAAGTTATTCCATGAAGCCAAGCCCAATATATTCATATTCTACTCTCTATATTCACAATAAAAATATTTACCAAATTCATCTACAAGATTTTCTAACCCACTTACCAACATATTAAAAACACCGGAAGCCATTTATGCTCTTTTTAAGACCTGACCACAAATATTCAACAAAGTGGAAACTAATGGTAAATGAACTCGTACAGCTGCAATAATAAAATAAAATTCCATTAACCTCCTTTACATCCACCTTCAAAATATCCCCATTAATTACGTAACTACCACATCCATTCGGTTAATTCTCAATAATTATCTTAAGCTGACCTTGCTTAGCGGTTACTGATACTTGTACTTTGCAAGATGCAAGGGTATGTCTTTTATTTTGAGCTCCTTAGTTTAGGTCCCCTGCAAATTCCAAAAAATAACTGTTAATCTTGAAGCCTTCTAAATCTCTAAACTTTGTTTGTAACAAATATAAATTCCAAAGAGCAATAGAATTTTTTAAAAGCTTCCTAAACTCTTACACAATGTTAATAGTATGGCCAACTTACAAAAAGAAAGATACCCGTACAAAGCTCCTGGATCTGTAATTGACTATATCTATCAACAACAAATAAGTATAAATTGGAACATACCCGGAATCCGAATTCGTCTCCCTATAGTAAAGACCGACCGAACCCGTGAAATCCAATGTTAAAAAAAGGAAGGTTGGAGTAGTAGGTTCCTGCCTAAAATTAATACTTCTCCTCGTGAATATATCAAATTATGAGACATAGGAGCGCCCTATGAGCAGTGTCGTTTAACTTTATCTGCCTCAAGATGGCGCTGCCAACAAATTTGTGCAGTTAAGACCACCAAATGCGTTTAATGCTGCCCCTTATCCCTTTGAATTCAACGTTCTTATGTTGCAAGGTCGTCCACAGCAGTATTGAATTAAGAACAAACTACTTAAAGACTTGTTTGAAATTAGTTCAGTAATTACTTACTTAACTGAAAAACACATACAAAGACAAGATATTTATTTGGAGATTCCATAATAATTTATTCAAATGATATTTTAGTTACTAAAAATATTGTAACATGGGGAAACTAAAATTTGAACTTTATAAAAAAGGTTGAAAAATATTTGGGTAGTATTAACATGAAGTCTATATATAACCAGTTTGAAGGAGTTGCCTCGAAAGGAAGCATTGAGGTTGAAGCGGCGGAGGAAGTGACATGTCGGAGCGGAGGAGTTGGGAATTTGACATTCTCCCTCGAAAAGTAATTATTTACATACAAGGAGCGGAAGATTTGAGGTAAACCCAAAGGCTAGGATTTCTTATTCAATTCCAAAAATGCATGGATTGTGTGTAATCTTTTCTGAAGCTTGTCAAAACTTAAACCTTCAATCAATAGAAACAAGTATGATGGAATATGAAATTAGTGCGAGCTTACATTTGCGTTTGTAAAAGTGCAATAAATAAAATGTCAGCAGATGTTATTAATAAGGAAGTGATTTGTAATCTTGTACGTAATGAATTGTAATGAAAAAAATGTGCTATATACTTGATTCGGCCTTCCGAGGTTCCCGGAAGTCTGACTTTCCCCCTTTGCTTTTCCAAAGATGTCTCGTGTGTAGGACTGAAGATCTCAAGCTGTCTTTGATTTTGCTTTCGATAATATCTTCGTAGCTAGAACGTGTAATGGTTCTAGTAGTGCCTCGAGTTTTTTTTCGAGAAGGTCTTTCGGTTGCGTTAGAACGTTCCTGAGGTTGTCGGACTGGAGATGGGGAGGCTTGTCGAACTTCTAAATCAGTTTTAGTACTTATCCTGTCAACACTTGGTTGTCTTGGAAGGTTACAAAGGCTTCCGCGGTTGCTATTTGTGGGTTTGTTTTCACGGGACTCGAGGTAAGATTGAGAGTTGGTTGTTGGTGACTTTTCATTTCTAAGAATTCCGTGTCGATTTTTATTGTTGCCATGGATTCGGGTTTCAACTCTGGCTAACCTGTAAATGTTTTTAGACGCAAATAGGATTTTTTTAATTACTTTCCGAAGAGATTTGTTTGTCGAAAAGGATGGATATGGATGGGATTCAAGAACATGTTAAACATGGGTAAATGTCAATCAACTTTATAGTGAGATAATGAGATGATTCAGGGATAAGAAGAATTCACATGGTTATTTCTATGTATACTCATGCATGTTTTCGTGTGTACCTAATTTTTGCCAACTGTTCTTGCTTTTGCTTCTTCTTTTTCACATATTCAGTTGGGTTGAATGTTCTCCTTTCACCGGAGCTTCGTCTACTTCCCGCGGAAGCCAAACTAGATCGTCTATGATGATGTTGGTGGGTATTATGGATGCTATTAGCCGTGCAATCTTGTTTTGAGGATTTACTTGCTAAGGAACTACAGCGAGAACTACTGGAAAGGTTATCGTTGTCGGGCATGTTAAGATTTAAATTCCCACGACGTCCTGGTGGTCTATCGTTGTTCCTGTTGGAAGTCGATGACCTGAGTAAATAACTTTCTTTGTGGGCTAAATCCCGCTCAATTACTGGCCTTTCAAGAACTAAAGAGTGTGGCGTCTTCTTTATACCAACATTTATAGCAAGGACTGACTCCAGGCGAGACACTTTTTCCTTTAAGAGACACTCAGAAGCTTCGATGGACTTGAGCTATGTGCATAAAAACATGCAAATTATTACTAATTGTCGGAAATCAGAGCATATTGCATGTCTTGAAGGAATTCTCAATGTGTAATTTATTAAGCCTATCCACCAGATTTCCTTTGCACACGCCTGGCAATAACCCCTTACATATAAGGGTGTAGTTAATTCTCTGCACTGCTTCAGTTAATGTAACATCATCAATTTATTGAAGTTGTGATAAAAGCAACTGCTTGAGTCCTAATGAGTCGAAATTATATTGAATGCATCATTAACACCTTACTTTCCTTCGTAATACTTTGAGCTATATGTATGTCAGTGTCAGTACATAGGAATCTTGAGTGTATGTATTGGAGACTGACCATTTCGTTCCGTTTGTCTAGACTCTTCACTTTTCTTCACTCAAGACCCAAGAGGTTTGTGGTGTGATGAATTTTTACTTACAACTTTACCGCACGTAAACTTACAATCAGATGGATTATGTCTTGTATTAAAACACTCCCAGCTAAAAAGATATCTCGATAATAGGTTGTTTTTGCATTTACTTCGCATGACCAATCCTAATTTAAGTAGCTGCACTCCATCCATTCCTATACCTTCATACAAATTATATACATACACATTGCATGTGTGTGGGTTAAATGAATCTATGCACTATATCATTTTCTCACATGTGATTTAATGTAAACACGTAGATAAGTAATTTTTTCAAGCCCACATCCACGTATAAAGTCCCAAAAAAATTCATTCCTCTAAACTTTCCAAACGATATAAAATAATTATTATTACAATAGAATTTTCTAGGGTTTTTCTCCTATTTTTTTCCTATTGAATTTTCAAACCCAGCAAAAATTGAAAGTGAAATCTGGATTTCCTTTGATTTCATAAATTTCAATGTCACATCCATAAAGCTTTCATATACATTCAAATCCTTAAACCTTTCTTGATACTATAATCATAAAATAAATCCTAAATTTATTTCTCACATTGTATCCGCATGCCAGTGTATAGGGATTTAGTGTCAAGGTTCTTAATAAACGTAGATATATAAAATAAATTCTCTCCAAAATCATTTCTCTATAAAGACACACACACACACACCTTGAAGGTATAATTCCAGAGCTGGATCCTGCTTGGGAAGAATATGTACGTATGTAGGTGAAGGTAAAAGGGTATGTAACCTTGTAAACAAGGTATAGAAAAGATGAAAGCAGGATTATTGAACTTTCTGTTTCTACCGCTCCCATACCTCCACGACGTGACAGGTAATACACAATAAAGGAAAGTGATACAACATGATGAGTAATGTTATAAAAAGATAATGAAATGAATTTTTAAGATCCAGAAAATCGGTGGAAAAATTCAGCGACAAAGAGAGAAAGCCGTCAATCTTGTGGGGTATATTAAAAAATACCGTTAAGACTGCGAAAGCCAAAAAAATGATTTCGTTCAAGTAAAAACCATGACAAAGACGACCGCTTCTGGCCATTACCACAGTTTTCTGTGGACTGTGGATATGCAAAAAATCTTCACTTCCCTGAATTATATGCTCATTTCAGTTTGCATATACACACACATTGCAGACTTTTTCATCAAATTAAACAAACATGAGAAAATATAATGTGACCAATTTAAGATACCTTGGTATGCGCCTGCCATTCAACCCAAATACTTTTAATTCCTACCCAACGGAAAGTGTGTAAATTCTCTAAGCCAGCGTAATTTACACTAAATATTTCCACACCAAAGTTCTACAATATACACGTCATAGAATACTTTGGAATAAGACAAGTAACTGACATCAGACACATTTAGCCGTCAAGTCGATACAGTTGAGGGAGAAATTGTCTCCGCAACAACCACATACATACCTATACCTACAACCTAGGAGTAGGAGTCATGATGGAAAAAATGACTCAAGTTCCGTAAAAACAAGTTTTTGGAAATTAATGATCATCATTCTTTGCTACATATGTAAAAAAATGATGATGAAAAAAATAAAATCGGAACTGCACTTTCATCATAAGGGAAAGTATTTACAACAAAGTTACGGCAATGTTTAAAGCCCAGGCATGTATAAATGTCCAATGTTATGCACACACGAGAGAATTCCTTCACTAAAATGGAAAGTGATTTTGTGACTGGCCTGAACAACTTTAAGCTTAAGTCACAACACTACAGACACATGTGACTTCTCAGGAATATACATAACTTTAGGGAAACATAACATGCATCATCCAACCTACACCATACGTGAAAAATTTCCCATGAGAATTCCGATGACCATTGTACCATGTAGCAATAGTATTTCTAGTAAGTCATGATGAAGTGCTTAAACTTGTCTACCTAACAGGCACACCCGAATCCGTCACATTCCAAATGAATAAGTTTTTCCTATCAAGAAAAAAAACCTGATATGCTCATGCAAATGTACATCTTATTATGAGAGTCTTGAACTTTAATAGTGCAATTCCCAAAGCACTATAACATTTATTACATTAATATACCAAGAAGTTTAGTCTACTCACTCAAAAGCGAACCTTTTAACTAAACTATACGAAGACCACGAGGAGCAACAAGTAAAAGTCAAATGTAGAGAATTTTAAAATTCAAATAAATTATACTCGGACGAATATGAATGGAAAACCGAGAACAAGACACGTTTCTATCTACAAGCGATACGATTCTCTCTCTCTCTCACTAACTAAATTCATACAACAAAATAACAACAACTTCCAAGTTTCTTTTCGACATTGCCACCAGCGATATATTTAATATTTACAAACTATCCTCATAAGGAAGATGAGTGATTCAAACGTCAAGGTTCCTTATAGGAAGTGTTTATAACTGCAGGAAAAATGCATCTTATGCTTTCTTTATGTATATGAGAGATTATCTCGCGAACAACACTATCAGCATTGCTCTCTATTATAGAATATATAAATTGTACATAAATATATATGCATCTAGGATGCACACCTTCCATGATAATCTTCACCATCCACCACGTTCATCTTACGCGTGAAAGACAAGATTGGTGTGGGGATTCCAACAGAATGTAAATGAGCAATTTGGAGTATTTTAATAATATGGTCAGCTTCTCAACCTACTGCTCTCAACTACATAGCTACTTGTATGTAAAATTAAGCGTTGATAGCTCGCACGTATGTAGTAGTAGCTATAAGAACCTCATGTATATGACGATACTCGTGAAAAAAAGATAACCTACTTTATTCCGAAGAGATTCATTCTCTGCCTCAAGCTTGGATAGTTTGCCTTGATGACCATTTCGTTCACCCTCAATGCGTGTTTCTAAATTTTTTACCATATGAGCCAAACTCTGGAGTCTCTCTGCCTGGGATCCTCTTTCCTTGTACTTTCCCTTCAACAAAGACGGTTCAATTTCAAATTCCGAACCGGAGCCGGAGTCCACCTCACTTATACTATCGTTCTCCGAACCTTTCTCTTTAGTAAAATTTCTATTGAAGTTATTTCGAGCAAATTTCCCATATTCTGGCTTAAGAACGGCTTTCAACTGTGCCATTAAACTGACATTGGCTTGTTTTAGGCTGGTCACTTCCGCTTTAAGCTTTTGAATCGTTTGCTGCATCACCATAGCATCCGGATAACCTGTGTACTTTAATGGTAATGGGTAGTGCACTCTGTAATTTGGAAGGATTGTTCCCAAAAGAAATAAAATTTAATTAGAGATGATACCACGTATATAGTAATTACATAGAAGCGTGTGTAATCTAAAAAAAATGAGTACAAAAGTGTGGAATAAGTTTCTTACTTGTCAAATTCCGCCACGTAAGTAATTATCAAGTATTTATTAGGATGCTTCAACCATTCCCCTCTAGTTTCACGACTACAATCCGCTTCTGATCTACTCTCAAATTTCGTCAGATTTGGCCCCAAATTCAACTCTCTCATCGTACATGTAACTGATCCTGATCTTTTCTTCTGGTCTCTTAAAGCCACCAAATCTTCATAGGACATTAGATCCAAAGTGACGGAATCGCTTTTCTATATAGATAGAACCACAAAACCACCAATGCTTTGTAATTGTCTCGAATTAATAAAAAAATCAATACTTTTTTTTACATTCGTACGTTATTGTCAAAATTTGTTTTCTATATGCTATCAAAGTAATCCTACTGGTTAGCAATCAAGCAGAAAAACCGCATTCACCGAAAGTCTAACTAGCTATTGCGTTTGTGACATGAATATTTCAAATGTTAATTTCCTGCTCTTCCATGGATGTCAATGAGAGGGAAGCTCGACATATTTATTTGAAATGTACTTTATTTGCATATTATAGAATTATGTACGTACCAATAGAAAATTTCAAACCATTCCTTGACACCTGCAAATTATGACTACCGCGATCTTTTTCATATTTCCTATATAGTGTTGATTTTAATCCGCCATTATTTACACAACAGGCTTCTGCTCCCTCTAATTTCTGTTTTTTACTCCCT
>JAQFXU010004309.1:0-13861 GCA_034693705.1 Spatulosminthurus flaviceps | reverse complement strand
TGCGCAGTCAATTGAATCGGCACTTTTGTACACTTTTTCTTCTCCAGGAAGTAATTCAAGAACGTCATTATTAATTTAAACGAATCTTCGTTGAGTGGGCACAAAATAGCCCTATTACCATAGTCTTGTACGTTAGCTTTAGTAAGTCCGCCAAAAAATTTTCAATTAAATTAACTGAGCTCATGAAATTATTGGGTATTTCGACCATATCGTTTCTACAGTCATGTTCCAATCTCCATTTACGAGTTTCAAAATCCATTCAGCAAAATTTGCATCATTTCTTCCTCTCATATTAGTGTCAAGTTCATAAGTTTTAAAACATCACAAAGAACTGCTTTTTAAGTTTGATTGTATAGTAGAAACATGGTTACCTCGCCTAACTACATTCAGGATTTGTCTAAAATCTCCTCCTAAAATGAATAGCTTCTAGAAATGAACTACTTCAAGACTGTACTTACTTACCATTGTGCATTCATCCCATATAATTACTTGGGCTTTGCAAATTCGGTCTGCCTCTGCAGATTATGTTCGTAAATTTGGCGTACTTTCACAATTTTCATTTAGAGGAATGCCAAACTGAGAATTACAGGTTCGCCCGCCCTTCAAAAGAGTTGCAGCAATCCCTGTTGATGCAACAGCTATAGCCACACCTTGGTGCCCATTAAATAATTTACCTCTCACGTAATTCATAATTGTTTCATAAACAAAAGTTTTTCCACTCCCCCCAGGGCAATTTATATGAATACAATTATCCTCAGAGTTTCCAGATTCTATTTTTTCAATCATCTACTACTAATTTTTGCCTTTCATTAAGTTTGTTGTAGTTAGTTTCGTGTGCGATTTTTTCCTCCTCCATGTTAAACAATTCATACATGGATGAAGTAACGTATGTTAGACATTCAGGAAGAATTTAAACCTTACCTGATTTACCATGTAATTTGAATACAGTTTCTATTTCTTGTAATTGCTCTGCGACTTCCTCACGGTGATTTCGAATAAAATCTTCAATCATGCTTTCTTTGAAATGATCATAAATTTCTAAAGCATTTGCTGGTGATCCAAAGACGCAAACAAAAGAAAAAAGCTGTCTCAACTGCCTAGGCATTTGACAAACTAACGCCTCATTCATACAGTGATACCACTGTTCATCGCTTTCCATGAGATTAAGCTTAACACATTGTTCTTTAAAAGTCGAGTATGTAACTCCGTCAATTGTTCGTAAATCTTCAAAAGAGACAGCTCCCTTACGATTTAGAAGCAATAATTTAATAGCATATCGCTCAGGACATGATGGTGACACATTGTACATCCTACCTACAACTTTATTGTCAAACCCATGAACCCGTTGTTTCCATTGACCTTTTTGCCATGTATAATAATTCGGAATTTAGGAGTACAACAGAGGGCTGTAAAAAGGGGGGACTAGGAACTCAAGTGGGTTCAAAGGCTTGCAATCAGCCTTCACAGGTCTATTGAGACGTAAATCCATCATAATTTAGTAAGAAAAAGTGGTCACGGGTGTAATCCATGGGTGTCAAGGGGATCTTACCCCCCCCCCCTGATTTTTGCTCAACTTTGACCTAGATTATCTCAGCTCCTGACCGTACGATTTGGATGAGACCATGATAACAAATGATCTACTCGACGAGATCTACAAAATGAGCCCACTTACAGGAAAATTCATCAGACCCCATTTTCCCATTTAAGGTGTGCCTAGTCCTTTAACATTATGTGGTACTAAGTAAGTAATAATGTAAATATAACAAAGCCAGAACGTTTTCACGAAAAAAAATAAAGGTAAATATTTTTCCAGCAAAGGTTTCGTCAAGATGCAAAACGTAAGTGTGAATTTTTTTATTTAAACCATTAATCGTACGGGAGCTCAAACATATTTTTTGAAATAAAAATTTGAAAGCCTAGGAATACAACGTTTACTCAACATTATCCAATGAGTAACGAAATACCATCGTAAAATTTACCTCTGATGCTGTTTAATGGTATGTTTTTGGATATTACAAAACGCGACATATTTCAGGAGCGTAAGTGCCCCAGTAGAGAGTACGAGCAAAATTAGATTATTGGACTTATTTTACCGTCCTAGCCTGTAGTGCGGATATTTCCAAGTAGGGAGCCGGTGGCGGATATTTCCTAGTAGGGAGCCGGTTGCGGATATTTCCTCTCTATTTGAAGTCTGTATTTAAAGAGTCACTTATCTGTATAGTAATGTTTTTGCACTAAAAGCTTCGAGCCGAGTCAAATATACTACTTTAAATAGTATTCGGCTACCAAAAACCAGTCATATATTAGAAGCAAGACTCAATGAGTTAATGAAGTTTTAAAATAAGGACGAGCATATATTTTCCTTCATTTCCCACCTCATCCCTGCCCTTTGTGTATGAACAAGTTTATGTAGGAGTTTTAGAGGTAGAGCCAAGCTTAATTGAACCTGATGTCTATTAAGGGATGCTTCAATTTGTTAGAGCTGGAAATGTTGTCAAAAGGTCTTGTTGTAACCATGTATTGTTATGAAATTTTATTATTGTAAAATGGAGTTCTTGTAAAATGAATATATTGTAAAATTGTATTGTTGTAAAAGGATGTTGTATAAAAATTGTGTTGTAAGCATAACTTGTCAAATGGTCTTGTTGTGAAAGTATCTTGTTGTAAAATATACTTGTAGTAAAATGGCATTGTTGTAAAATAATGTAATCGTCGACTAGTCTGGTTGTTAAATGGTTAAATGGGTGGCCGAATCTTTGGTAAGAAAGCTTTTTGAATTTCCTCTTTAATCATCTTTGATTGATCATTTCCCCACATCGGGTACGTTGAAAATGCAAAATCATTTGTGGGTAAAATTAATTTCTATGTTGTATGTATTGCTGTTGTACTGTTTAGCGCAGTTACTGAGGGTAAGGTACATTCGTGTAAAATCCGCAAGGCTCCGGAAATAAACTTTTTATATTAAACTTAAGTTTTCTTCCACAATAAACGAATCTATGAAAATTGTGGAATAAGCATCCGCGCAATCAAACTCGAGAGAAACAACAGAAGAATTATTTTTCAAAAAGCGAACCGTTTTTATTTGATGAATTTGCTCCAATTAAAAAAAGGGACTTTACCCATGGGATCTTTAGCCAAGGCACTTTGTAGTTTGCACTTGCATTTTGTAGTCAAAGTTTTTACAATTTTTTCTCTCAAGGCTATCTCACTATATAACAATTACCCAATAAAGTTTCCACGATAAAAGGTTAAATTATGTATGTAATTAATTGTATCTACTGTACTAGCCGTAGAGTACTCGACTCGGGATGTTGCCCCTTCAATAATGTTTTTACAAATAATTTTTCTTATAATAAATTGGATTCTATTCAGAAGTGAGAATTCCGGTGATAGTGCATACAAATTTTGAAGAATCTTCCGTTAACTACGGATGCTTTAGGCTTTTCGATGCAATGAGTTTTGGTACAATTTCGAAAAATTAAAATTTGTTGACAAGTGGTTGGTTTGAAAGGCAAATTAAGCAATAATGTCATTTACTTTTGAAAAAATTGCAAGGCAAAATTTCGGGTGTTAAAAATATGGTCAAAGTTAGTTGGTAAAATTAGGAAAGTTTTGGATGCATGACTTTCAAAGTCGCAATTTTTGTTTCTCGTAGCCGTTGATCACTCCTTTCAGAACCTTTTTACATTTTACCAGTAGCTACTACACACGATACTTTAATTACTAAAACTAGTCCTTTCCTCCTTCATTTATTAGCTGGTGTGGAATCATGGAAAAAATGGAATCCAAAATCTTGCTTATTTGATGTGGAAATTCAATTTCGTTCCGTAAATAAAACATGTAAATAAAACATTTTTAACATCGATTGAGATCAATAATAAATCCAAGCAATCCTCCTGAAGCATTTAAATTCTCCAACTTCTGTTTTATTAAAAAATAAGTACAAGCAATAATAATAATAATGGAAGCCACCTAATAATTCACCAGAGTCATGAGATACAGTATTCCTGAGAGATCGATCTCCATTATCCAATGAAGACCCCTCCAATATTATGTCCAGTTTTAAACAAATAAAATAATTGTTTCAATTTAGGGTGATTTTCTAGACTGTGCCTGGAAAATCCTAGAAAAAAGTTTGGGGTAAGGGAAAAATACAAATTTTGCTAAAGTCCAACGCCGTTTTAAAAATTATTTTCAAATTGGATAGAATGCTCTGGAGAAGATATCAGTGAAACCTGGGGTACGTATAGAGCTGCGTTCGGGTCAAGTAATTTTCAAACTTGACCATGACCTTGACTTGACCATGAAACCTCAAGTAAATATTTCCTTCAACCTGAACTTGATATTTTGGTACAAGTACTTTTCTTTCAAGTTCAAGTTTGGCTTTTCAAGTAATTTACACTGGGTCTGAACTTGAATGTCAAGTTTCGGGTTCAAGTAAAAAGATCTGACTTGAACATGACTTGAACTTGTACAAAATTTCTATTTCAGTCTAGAAGGCGTAATTTTTACAAAAAACGCAATTTTAATTTGGTTACACTCGTCACTTTTATTGACTTGAACTTAACCATGAAATTTTCTTCAAGTAATATTTCCCAACTTGAACACAAACTTGACTTGAGTGATAAAATCATGGTCAGGTATAGATAAAGCTGGAACATGACCCGAAAGGCTCAAGTACTCAAGTTTTGGGGTTACTTGAACTTGACCCAAACTTGAACGCGACTTGAAAAACGCGAGTTTTACTTGAACTTGATCGCAGCTCTAGGTACGTAAAGGCGTGCAAGTGAGTGCAACGATAACATTCTTGATAGTTGAAAATTAACCTTTTTATAAATCACATTCTCGAGAAATGCATTGGAGAAAGGGAAAATAAGGGAAGCATTTTTAAGTGCTTATTTGATCAAATCTGTTCTCTAAATAAATAAAAGCTTTTTTTAACATGGGAAAAGCATACTATCTGATTTTATCATTTATCATCCTACAGAAAATACTTATTTACAAGTCGCATATAAATACATACTTGAATTCGTGGATAAAATTTGGAGAGGCATTTAATATTGCAGTCGTTTGGGTTGAAAGATGGGCGATTTTTTCTTGAATTTTTGCAGCCCCTTTAATGGAGAAAACATATGTGTTCAATCAACTTACAAAAATTGATCTATACGGTGATGAATTGTTGAGGTACTTTTGTTCCTTAGGTAAAAATTATTTTTCAAATTATTCTCTATAAATTGTAACAAAACAAAAAACAATAATAATTTGAAAACAAAACCATTTTTTCTAATCACAATTATTCTAAAATAGCTGTTTAAAATTTGAGGCTGATTTTTGGGAATCACAAACAGTGAGGAAACCCCAACAAACCTCGGCCTAGCGGCTCACAACGTTGTTTCGTTCTTCTGGGAGTCGTCAGAGCGGACGTTGAAATTCCAAAGAAAATTGATATAATTTTTTAATTATTTTACTCGGAATAACCGATACTTAACAATGCTAACTTAATGAGGAAACCCTATTTTTTTACTATTTTATTTCTTCGGTATACTAACGTCGAAAATTATGTTCTGTAGCAATTTTTAAAGCTAAAACAATTCCCTTTCAGAATTGTCATGCATCAATGTATTCTGATGCGTGGATCAAAAGTTACAGCCCAATAAAAAAGAGAAAAAAGCCATTGCGGATCTGCTATGTTTCCGGTCCACCCAATGGTGCTGTTATGGAGAAAATCTTGGTGCTTTCCCTGCCTATGTCTTCTGCACGGCTTGTATTAGCGCAATGATGTATAAAAATTCTGAAAGATATTAAAATTCGATTTCAAAATTGTCATTGCTCGTATTTTTATCTTTGAAGGGAGCGGAGATAGAGCGGGATGCGTATTTGATGGAGAAAATACGGAAAACCGCGGGGATTTTTGCTAAGTTCATGCTCCCGCATCTCCGCTCTCCTGAAAGATAAAAATACGCGCAGTAGTGATTTTGAAAGCGAATTTAAATATTTTTCAGAATTGACAAACCTCATTGCGCTATGACTGTCCGTTCAAAAGTTACAAACGGGGAAAAGCATAAGAGTTTTTACATAACAGCACCATTGGTGGACCGGCAACATAGCAGTTCCGATAAACACCTTTGCAACATTGATTTGAGTAAAGTTGTTCAAAAACCGGTGTACGAGTTTTTTCAACAAGCGTCCAAAAGTTTGGTGGCACGAAAACTGGCTTAAGCGATCTGAATAAAAGTAATTTATTTTTATTTATTAAGATTGAGCAAAAATCACATGAAAAAATGAACGTACACTTTCTTTTCACAGTTCATTTTTTGATGTCTTATTCTAACACATTTCGTCCAAAATGGATGGGGGTTGGTACAAATAGATTTTTTGATCGCTTTAGCATTGCAAAATAGTTGTCTAGATTCCCAGAACGGCATCAGCCAATTTCGTCACCGCAAAAGCGTTTTCGTTATAGCAGCTACAGTGTTGCCCCAAGTGCCATGAAAACCGCTGTCAATGCAGGTGTGCATAAAGGGTCCCTTTTTTGAAAATATCAAACTTTTGAAAAATTTTGAAAACAGATGTATGTGTTTTCGTGTGCATACTATAGCTGCCCCACAAGATGAACTGAGATGAAGGTTTACAAGAACAAATGGTTCGAAAATCAAGTCCACTGTCTACTATCGCAAGGAACTCAAAGAAGTATGAAAAAATCACACGGAGATATTAAAACCATAGATAAGCGGGTGACATCATAATATGTTTGCTTGTAAGACGAAATGCGAACTTAGTTATGTATAATGCATCATCCCAACAACAAATCCCTATTCTCAACCATCGCTACGCTCACTGTATTTATATGTATGCACCCGATTTATCGGGTGAAGTCAGGATTTGGATTCTTACGTGCAACGTACATAATTACTATAAGTTTAGAATTCCATTTCTTCTGTTGCGTTGAATGAAATAACGACTACTCATTAAGTGCTCCCTTATGAGTACCTTGGAAACCAACGGGCGAAATAGTTCGATGGATATTCGTGAGAGTACTTACATATACCTTCCTTAAAAAATTCGCACGCCTGCCTGACTACACCAAATTACCCATTAATAGGCTATGTAAGCACTTAAGTATTGATGCTACGCATTGATTTTTCATGTCAAATCACAAAGAAGCTACGATTTTACCGGTTGAATCTAGACTTCAGTTCAGACTTGAGAGACGTGATGTGTAATGGAGCGTGTCGTGTGTCGTGTCGAGTTCTAGTGTTCGTTTGTAAGTTGTAATTACTTAAATCTTCTTTTTTTTCACATCTGCTGAGTTGCTGCTCAAATATAATTTGTGGGTGGTAATAATAATTATTATTACTGTGGTGGCAATAGTTAATGACAACAATCGGAGCAGGAGCAGGCTCTTTAAGTTGGAGTTCAGATTCAAAGGGAACGTTCAAATGGTGAGTCAAAAATAGTTATAAATATTAACTGACTATTAATATTGTAAGTGTGTAACCATTAGATATACTGTGTGTTTAATTTTGAAATAGTAAGATAGTTACAAGTGAATTAGCTGTTAAGGCCATTGGAAAAACGATTTTTGTTTGTATGTAATACTTGCCTTTACATTTATTCAGGCTACGGATTCAAAGTCCTCAAACATTCCTGTTTGTCCACGCCGCAGTGTGGATGAAAAAATTCGGAGTGTACGGGAGTTTTGCAATCAATTTCTGGAAAGAAAACTCACTACAAAGTTATTGGCGGCAAAGGTATTGAAATGACTTTCAATAAGGTTATTTGAAGGAAATAGTAAATAACATCCTCCGATATGGATTTTTGTGAAAACCAAGTTTTGGTTGCAGGTGAAGGATCTGTCCATTTGCTTAGATGCGTTAATGGCACAAGAGAAGGAGAATGAGGACCATGGAATGGGAAAATTGGCGAAAGTATCTCAAGCAGTATCATCAGGAGTGAAAGTTGCGGAAGCATTTGCAAACGAACTGGTAAAGAATCATGAAGCTTGCAAAATACAGACATAAAATGCAGCTTAGAAGATGCCACGGTGGATGTGGGCTATTATGGTTTGGGCATGATTGCAGGTTTTGAAAAACATCTTTAAATATCTAAGTGTCACTGACCTTAAGGAATGGAAGAAGATGAACAGAGTGTGTAATGCAGTTGCAAATGAAACGCTGGCTTCTAGGATGACTTTCATCAATCACCGTAATTTACGAGGACTAAAAGAGAGAGGGAAAAGTGTTCCGGCCAAATTTCAAGAGCTGAAAAATTGTTTGAAGAACTGCACGAACCCATGGTTGGCACCTGGAATACTTTTGGATTCAAAGGACTGGGATTTTACGAAACGTGAAGTGAGAGAATTTTTGGGTACATTTGGATCGAGGATTAGACGATTGATCATTGATTACCCTTTATTTACGAATTTCTCGACCTTGTCCAAGTTTCTGGCAGGTACTGGTACTCGCTCTTTGCAGTTAATTAATCAAAGAATTGAGCTGATCTCAGGTGGGGGTAAGACCTGAAGTAGTTTGGTTGGTCGGTCTTGGCATTTTGTAGATGTGGGCATCGAACCGAATTTACGTTTGTTTAGTAATTATATTAGTAAAATTAAAGTAGTTTTTTTTCAAAAATACGCATGCGCGAAAGGCTCATAGAATTTTTATAAATTCAGTCTCGCAAATCTTCCTGAAAAACTATAACGGATGAGTTTGTTTCTCCAGTCACCGTTTTTCGGTGTTTAAGTTGCCCTCCGACCTGACAGCAGCATTCTGAAATCCATTTTGAGGATACAAACACTTATCGGTTTAATTATCTTTTGAAATTGTGATTTAGACCTGCCAAATCTTGAATTTCTTCAAATTCGACAAATCGGACGGTTCGAAGAAGAAATAAAAAAGCGAGCAGGTAATCCTGTATTTCCAGAAGGTTTTTGTCTTCCCAGTCTGAGAATTTTATGCCTTCCAGGAAGAAATCCTCCATACATTCCGCAAGAGTGCGATGGTGAAGAATATGGGAAGGTCATCCGAGGGATTATTTCTGCTGCTGTAAATTTGAAACGAATTGACAATTTTGTCTGCACCTTTGCAAATGATGTTATTGCCCAAAATAAGCTAGATGTGGTTCAAGATTTGAACTTGAATGCTGCGAAGTTGAATTCTCAATTCTCAAGGGCGGATTTAAAATTAAAGCGCATCAAAGCTGACAAAGTTGGAGACGACAGTTTAGCTAAACAAGTTCTAAAGACGTGCACCAGGACCTTGGAAGAATTAAATATCAATCCATTTACAGACTTTATTGCAATATTTCCCGAATCTCTTCCAAAGTTGAGATTGATCACCTTTAAAGCTTATTTGCGCAATCTTGAAGACAGTGTCAAGCTCGAAAACACGGAAATAATGTTTCCGATGCTAAAGGAAGTGAATTTCCACATAAATTTTGATTACGAACAATTTGCACGATCTGAACTAGAAATGTATGATACGAATTTGCCCTTTTTGGGTGAGAGCTCTTTTCCCCAAGTTGAGGTGCTGCGATTTCCCTCAGACTACCCAATGGAAATGCTCACAGGGATCGAAGTTCATTTCCCACACGTAACCTCGCTTCACATCCATTGGAACATGCGTCCCCTGAAATATGAAATTGTGTTCTCTTTTAGCTCCAATGATTCTGACGTCGATGAGGAAAATGTCGATCCTTCCGTTATATGGAGGTTGCGACTGCCGCTTAAACAATTGGAAATCATTAATTTTTCCTTGCGAGACGGTTGTGCTGACTCCTTTTTTACAGGATTGCCTGAACAGACCTGCCGAAAACTGAGGAAGGTTAAAGGAAAAGCAGAAGCTCATTTAGATCTGTTCCGAACAAAGGATTCAATTTGCGCATTCTCAGGTGAATCATTGAAACCATAAAGTAGCTGGTAGTAGCTCTATTTTTAAAGTACGAGATAATGTAGTTTTTGCAAGTTCCCATGAATATTTTTGCTGTGAGGAGAATTTCGTATACGCTCATTCATTGTTTTTCCAAGGTCTCATTCTATCAACATCTTCATTTTTGTACTTTTTAGGATTGCAGGAGCTAAAACTACGACTTGAGGGTGATGAGGGGAAAATTACTAGTGTCAGTCATTGGTATGGTTTTGATTGCATCCCGGGTTTATGGGTTTACATATTCTACGACCAACGTAAATGCCGAGGTAAGTATCGATCACTAAAAGTTACTTTTACTGTCTGTTCTATCTCTTACTTGGCTACCTTAGTACACACAGAGCTTTAATGAGGACGATATATTTAGCACAAATTGCACTTAGTTAGTTTTGAACAGAGATATAATTTAATGACACCAATTTATCTCATTTTACAGGCATATCCAAGGCCATAAAGACCATCAAGCCATTTGTAACTGTAATTTGCGAGAACAAAAAAGAGTAGAAGAAGCGAGAATTCGTTGTGTATTGAAATCGAGCCTACGTCTTATCATAACACCAAGCCCTGTCTGACCAATTTCAGGACTACCTAATAACTGGAGTATCTTCGGATGGGGCCTGTAATAATAATAATTTAAGCGAAGAAAGAAAGATTTCTATATTTTAATAATAAATTAGATATTTGGTTACTGTTTAAAAGAACCACGGCAGTTTAGTTTGAATAACTAATGGTTCATATTGATTGTGGGTCATGGGCGAAAGCATAATTTTAGAAAACTGCAGAACACTGCATAAATAACAACATAGCGAATGACTTGGAAAGTTATGCAAGCGGCATCCGATCTGAGGCTTAGTTGTTAGTGGCTAATTGTAAGAGTAAAATGGTATTTCATTTAGAAATCTGAACGGTTTGTCAGTATCTGTTCACATTAAATTTCAAGCTGTTGAGAAAAACTACAAGAACTGTATTGGACTTGCAAAATTAATTGAGCCAGGATAGTGCTTTTTGTTGAATTTTATTATATGTACTAAGATTATATTAAATTTGAGTGCCAGTTTTTGCTGAAGCGAATAAAAATCAAAGGATGTTTTATATGATTTACTGTACCTTAAATTCTATATAAAAGTCTTCCATGAAAATGTTAAATTATTAAATACTGCAACTTCCATTAAAATACTGCAGGTTCCATTTAAATACTCCAGCCTCAAGTGGGAATGTAGTGCTCCTGTCTTGTTTCATTACCAATCCAGAACTTTTTCTGCACTTGGTAATCACCTGCTCGTAACCACAATGTAAAGGTTTCTAAAATTCTTAGGGTATTGCCATTTTGTAGACAATTCTGTTTCTGTTGTGAACGCGTTTTCAAAATTCCATTGCAACCAATGCAATGCACAACGGTCAGTTTGAACATTTCGGCGGCCATTCAAATTTGTTAATATTTTGACCCAGAAAACAAATGTTTGGCCATAGAAATAATTTCTGTTGAAAAACGATTTATTTTTGATTATTTTTTAATTGTGTGATATAAACATTACGTAAAACATTGATAAATGAGTGATTTTGAAAAATCCCACACTCTTAATGTACGTCGAGGCCAAAATGTGTTTTAACGTTGTAGTGGGAGTTCAATGGGATATCGGGATATGATGCTCTAGATTTTCAAGATGATCTGGATTTAAACGGGAATGGGTCAATAGAGAAATCGGAATAAGAACAACAAAAATGATGGAGATATTTCGCATCCGGCCAAGAATTGCAAAATGAATGTAGCAAAGGAAAACATTTGGGCGATTAAAGCCTCGGATCTCGTATTTATTTTTCAAGGATTCTGCCCAGACCTAGCAAATTATTTGATATTCAGAAGCCACGGACGAGTCCAAATATTTACTTAACTAGGCATGGATTTGTACAAATTTTGAAATAACAGGGAGTTCTTTTAAACAAAGAATTTACTTTGAGTAAGTCCAAGGGGAATATGTAAGCCCAAAATATCATATTTTTTAAAATTAGTCATTTACTGCAAAATTAACGTGTGCTGGTTGGCATAAACAACGGCGTTGGTATTTTTGTAATGGCTTAAGCGGTTACGGAATTATGACCAAAAACGTGATTTTTTGTATTTAAGCCTGTATCTCCCGAACCAATGGGGCGGTTTGACTCATTTTTGAACTTATATGTTAAGAAACATGTTTTTCAGTGCAGGTTTTCACCGTTTTTGGAAATTTTGAAAAATGGCTGAAATATAGGGGACAGAGTAGAAATAAGTACGATTTATGAGGCTTATTAAAATACGGTATAGAGCCTGAAATTGCAACTTACTTCTACTCTGTCCCCGATATTTCAGCCATTTTTCAAAATTTCCAAAAAGGGTGAAAACCTGCACTGAAAATCATGTTTCTGAACATATAAGTTCAAAAATGAGTCAATTCGCCCCACCCTGCACATGTTAATTTTGCAGAAAATTACTGATTTAAAAAAATATGATGTTTTGTGCTTACATATTCCCCATGGACTTACTCTTTATTTTTCATCTTTGCCAAATTATTTGGCTAGATAGAAAATTCCGCGCTCTTAAACTTATTCGGTGTAGCGTAAACATCTTTCGGCGTATGTTTAAATTTATTCTGGATGCTTAAAAATTAATAGTTGTATCATTAAAATTAATCGGTGAAGATTCGAAATTAATTGGCGAAGCTTCAAAGTTAATCGGCGAAGCTTCAAAATAAATCGGCGAAGCTTTAAAATTAATCGGCAAACCTTCACAAATAATCGGCGAAACTTTAAAATTAATCGGCGAAGAATCAAAATTAATCGGCGAAGCTTCAAAATTAGTCGGCGATACTTCGAAATTAATCAGCGAAAATATTCAGGGGTTCCAAGATGGGAACTTTGGCTTTTAGAAATACACCGTAGTGAATAATAAGCCATATAATTACATTTATCCTTCATTTCGTCTCTGGAGAATTAAATCAGAACAATTAGGATTTCCCTAACTCCAAACTGAAATATAATAGAAGTTCGCTTTACCCGCACCACCTTTTCCACGAACCTCTCCCAAAATACACTTTACTTTCAATGCAAATGACGTGAAATAACCGGGAGCAAAAATTTGGAAAAATCATACTAGGAACTCACACATTTTTTATTTGGTCAAGGACGTTTTGGAAATTTATTTAGTACTATTTGATTTATGGTGACAGTATTAGGAAGCCAAAAATATTATTCCAGGAAGTGAAAGTATTGCTAAAAAGCTAATTGAGATTTTCGTCCACTGGTTTTGTTTTGTGAACGAATCCTCCAAAAAAGCTGTTTTGCCAACCAAATCCTGTCCCAAATATTTTTTTAAAATAATTTTTCGAATTTTGAAATTTTGCGACACTTGTAAAATATTGCTCATCTTGAGGATTTTGGGCATGAGGGACTTACATTATTCTTGCATAGTGTAAAAATAACGGTAGAGTATTTCTTTGAAACAAATTAATTTTTCCTAGGTATTTTTGAAAATGTAGTGCAAATTCAATTGTTGTTTTTCTTGGGTCACAACATTATTTTAGAGACTAACTATTCAATGACTTGTAATTTAATGTTTTCAAGCCTTCCGTTCAAAACTGATAGCTTCATTGCTACGTGAGCCCCCTTAAATAAAATTAAGCGTATTTACAATTTTAGAAAAACAATTTTCTGGCGTGAACTTAAAAGCCTGAAAATTTTTCTGGTGATAAAAAATTTTTGAATTTTGAGAAATGAAGACAGGTCGGTCCAAAAAATGAAATTTTCACCAAAATTTTAAAATTTTGAATCTTTAGTATTAAAAAACGCTGGAATTTAAAATCCTTCAAATTTTTCTTGTGATTAGAAAAATTTTGAATTTTGAGAAATGAAGACAGGTCGGTCCAAAAAATGAAATTTTCACCAAAATTTTAAAATTTTGAATCTTT
>JAQFXU010004308.1:0-13863 GCA_034693705.1 Spatulosminthurus flaviceps | reverse complement strand
GGGATTTTCTAAAAAACTTTGAAGTTGAGCCATCTTTCCAAGATGGAATTCGTAAATACGAAATAACTTTTTCAAATGGCCATGCATTGACTTGGGGGTAGGCTCATTCGAAAGAGCATTAAAAACTGCGGATACCCATTTCTCACTTTTATGAAATTCCAGAGTCGGGATTTTCTAAAAAACTTTGAAGTTGAGCCATCTTTCCAAGATGGAATTCGTAAATACGAAATAACTTTTTCAAATGGCCATGCATTGACTTGGGGGTAGGCTCATTCGAAAGAGCATTAACAACTGCGGATACCCATTTCTCACTTTTATGATTTTCCAGAGATGGGATTTTCTAAAAAACTTTGATTTTTTTCACCTCGTTGCATTTATGTTTGCAAGTATTTAACAAAAACCAAGCGTTTGAGTCAAGTTGGCTTGTGGAATTATTTAAACATGGTAATTATACATTTAATGATTAACTGATTTGAGCATATAGATATTTGCATTATTTTTAGTCATCGTTTAATGTGCATTCATCAGTTTTGTATACAAGTATTTCATTCATGTAACCATTACGCAGATTAACTGACATTGTAACTGATAAACGTCCAGAATTAAAATAACTACATTATTATAGGCTAGTGACTTGTTGATCACCAATGATTACGTGCTCTTCGATTTGCTTTCTTCCGTTGTTTCTGTCTCTCTCTACGCTGTTCTTCCTTCGCCATGCCTTCTTGAGTCCTTCGATATTCGTTGTAGGTTATCCATTTCTTTACTTCATGAACCTGAAATGGCAATTGCCGTACATCACGTTTAGGTTTTTGTTTATGATACGTATATCCGGAATACTACTGCTGCTAATACAAGTATCAATATTGCTAGTTTTAAAATAGGCCTTGGTAGTAACAAAAGAAAAAATGTTGTCTTTGTGATGTAATAATAAGTTTTCAATTATGAAGTTTGCAAACGTTGCTTGTAACCTTACATTAGTCGTAAGCACTCCTCCCTCGCAATACTGGACAGCTACGCAGCGACGGGTTCTTGTAATGGATTTAACAAATATTACGGGCTTAGGCTAGAACGCAAAAAGATTTATATTACCAACACATACAAGTTCACGAAGTCCCATAGTAAATACCATGATCATTATGAAAGCAACCCCTTTGGTTCTTTTATTTACATATTTCTTAATGTTTGTGAATCCTGGCTATAGACGGATTTTAAAGCGATGTCATGGCATGCATCTTATCGTTTTACAGGGAATGTAATATAGAGCTGAAAAATACTTACGATTGTGAATGTAGTGTCAAATGGTGTCATCTCCAAGAACGTAGAAATAAGATCAAAGTATTCCTTCTGGGATGTTACGACTTTGTTGTCCACCCTGCAAAGAAAATAATAATCACGATTAAATAGCACAGAGACACAACAACACGTTTTCATCCCACACAACTTATTTCTTTAATTTTATTTGAATCAATGTTTTCAAACGATTTATGTAGAAATAATTATGACTTGCATTTGAGCATGCATTTCTTGACTTATTAACTGACATCTTCAGGTTTTAATTAGTATGAGCTTTCCTTAAACAAGGAATCAATAGGATGACAAAAATGGGGGAAAAATTTAAGGAACTTGAAATTCTAGAAATTCAATATTACGGTATTCGTTTAACCACATTGGTTAACAATTATGGGGCTTTCTATCGTTGTTCGACTTGTAAACATCTATCATAAAACTGAGAGATCGTAGATGCGCGTACATGCCATGTTAGATTTTTCTGTGTTTGTGTTTAATAGCCAACATGATATAGTCTTTCATGTTCATTTTTCCGTTTTTTAGTAGGCAGAATTTCCATGTATGCTATATAATGTAAAGCAGAGGTTACGTCGTATAGCAATATAAATTATGATAAATGCGCAGATTTGGTTTGCTTGATTTATTGATTATTTTGTATGAGCAATTACTGTGGGAAAGTCATTAACCATACTGGTTCGTAGAACGGAATTGCATGTTTACACCTAAGTGATCAATTTATAATTCTTGTACATGATTGATAAATAAAAAAAGTATTGTTGGTCTACCTCTCTGTATTTCATTTATGACGACAAGTACAACCTTCTTGTTTGTATATAACATATCAAAGCGATAATTATAAGCAAATAACACGTTTTGACATCATCAGTAACTTTTTACATATGCAAAGACAAAAATCGATTACAACAAAACAAATCAAAATACATGGAAGCAAGTTGGAAACAATAACTTCGCAACAAGTGACATAAGTTTGTAATATAATATATGGACGGCAACCTCATTTACACCAAACACCCTTTTAATCACTGATGACGTACCACGCCGTTGATAAGTCCTGGTAATCCGGAATATTATAAAGTACACGGGAGAGTCGTCCGTCGTATACAACCCAACGGTCGCCATGCCAAAAGAAGGTTATAAAGTGAATCCACTGATGAGCAGTCAGAGCAAAAAGGTGGTACTGTCTTCCCAGTATGCCAATGACCTTGGGAGCTTCTTCATGTTTCTCTGGCCTGTGCATCACGCCGTCCCTACAAATAGCGGCATACTTAAAGGCCAATATGGGTGCAGAGTTGTTTTGTGACTGTATAAATTCATACTGCGATCGGAGGAATAGTGAGCAACCTCCGTGATTGCATTGCTTATCAAAGTAATGTTGCTGATTCATCTCTTCTACTTTGTCCATAATCTTTTGACACCCTGAATTTACCGTTGAAAAAGAAAGTGATCTGTGCACGTGATTCTCACAACGTGTCACCATATTGAAGCTAGTCAGTAGTGGTACCATAATATCGGTGGCAATAGTATCTTCAAACCCGAAAATATCATTTAAACCTGGATGAAGTATTTGCAACATTTCACCCAACCAAATAACGCGTGCTGTATACGTGTCACCTTGAATTATACAATGCACGGCTCGCAAGATCGAGTTTGCATGTGCACAAACAGCGTTGGATAAGTAGTTGTTGAAAGCAGGAATTTGGTCAAACATAACAGCCATAATCATCATGACATTGTCCAACGTGCAAGTGTTTGTAAACTCATACGGAGGTGGCGGCACCACGCGTTCGGATCCCCAC
This sequence comes from Spatulosminthurus flaviceps, assembly GCA_034693705.1. NCBI lineage: Eukaryota > Metazoa > Arthropoda > Collembola > Symphypleona > Sminthuridae > Spatulosminthurus > Spatulosminthurus flaviceps. The sequence continues at coordinate 10,756 of JAQFXU010004308.1, read as the reverse complement.
CGAATTAGAGGAACGTCAAAAAAGCATGCTGTGTTTTTATCTGCCGACATTATCTTTTGCCGCTTAGTGTCGCGCCAAGACTCCTCGGGTTCCTGTTCTACCTTCTTTTTCTGCCGTCGTTGGAAAGCTGGTTTATTTTTCCCAATATTTTTGAAACGACGTCTGAAGTTTCTACCGCGAACACCGCGGGACTCATAAAATTCTATTACATGAGCTTGGAATGCTTTCAGACGACCTAGGTGTTTTAAAATGCATGTCAATAACTATGCATTACATAACGTATTGTATTAGCAGTCAACTGATAACTGTCATACCTTCCAGATTCAATTTTGAGGCCCTTATAAAACGACCAACTTTCTGTTCCTTTTTCCGCCCATGTTCATTGTGTCTCAGTATTCTAAACCAATTCTCCACTGAGGTCTGATGGTCCTGTTCTCTTTTGTCCTGATGAATTTCGAACATGATGTGAGTTATAATTGGGACGTACGGCAGAATATCTTTGAGCAAATACCGTCGAAATTTGGGACTGTAAAATGGATTGCGGTCACTGGTTGTGCTGTACGTGTTACTCAACCTGCTGTAATCCGTAACCTCGGAAGCTATGTGACGGAAAAACTTTCCAAATGCGGATGTTCTGTTGATTGTCCCTTGTTTCTTGCAGCGCACTTTAAAACGAAGCCATCTATTTCGGTTATCTGCGTGATTACAACAACGTGTGAAAATGAAATCACGTAATGGTTAGAGAGTAAACCATTGTTACACTGTTTAATTTACTTACCATCTCCATAAGAAGATGGAGTTCTCTTACGAAGTTCCTCTATATCCGATAATACCTCTTCTGTTGCGTATTTATGTGAAGTAAGTCGTAACAATAATTCGATACGATACACAACCGACGCCATTTTGTAGCTGCGTAATAAAGCATACATTGCGTGCTTCAAATCCTTTATGCAAGGGTTGTCTTTTCCGTAACACGTTTTCATCATATCGGTGAGAAATTTGCCGACATGAGTTCTGCATACGTGCACGTTTACAGGATAAGGCATATATCCACGAAACAACGCATTCCAACATCAGTCAAGGTAGTCAGATAGATTAGTTTTGAAAAGTGTTAGTATTACTCCCCCCAGTAATGCTCTAGAAAAATCTGTTTCTATTCCTTTAACCCACTGGGTCTTTACGTTAGTACCGAAGTGTTTTGCGAGGCTTGAAAAAATAAACATATTCATTGACATGTAAGTTCGCTAATGTAGTAACGGTTAGTAATCTAGATGTACTGAATGTAATGTACCCATCCATAAATGTTGAAAAACTGGCGGAAATCGATGTAGCTGTATGTGAATTCTGTATAAATTCACATAATGCTACCGACGGTACTTTCGGAGCTGGATTCTTGATAACCACTGAATACAAGAATATTCTCGTGGTCCCTGCAACCGGAGGCAGTTTTCTAATAAGGGATCCTGTAGCATCTATGTGTAGAATTAGTGGTGATTTGTAGGATCTCATGGTTTCAATAACTGAAAAAGTCTCGTCAGGGAAATATACAACTTTAAACGGACGGAGAGAATAGTCGCGAATAAATGGCTGATCATTTTTTATCTCTTTTTCCAATTCCCTCCGCACATCGTCAAGTGCGTCCACGGCATTGTCATTCCTTATGTTCGCCTGCGTATTACATAATTGTAATTATGTACAGCAAAGATGATGCAATAAGATTTACTGAACCGGACATACCTCGTAAGTTAGTGACCTCATAGTTTTAGCCACAGGTACCGATGACTTGTTACCCGCTCGCATTGCATGAAGGTTTGTGCTTCGTTGCAATATGGTGGCAACAGCTGCTGGTCCATTGGTTAACAAGTCCTGTTGTATTCTACGGCGTCGTGAACCTCTAATTTGATCACGGAGAAACACTCCTCTTTTGTGCTTGAAAGTTCCAGTGAAACTGCAAAGTCAAACACTTTCTGAAGGAACCTTAAACAGGTATTTATGCAGCGTTTCAAATTTAATGGTTACCTGAGGTAAACCATGCATTTTTTCCCCTCCGTTGGAGTAAAATTAGTGTAACCAGTGAATTTCAAACAATTTAAGTTATTATGTTTGCAGAATCCAGAACAGGTGAAGTGTTTTACATCCCCCTTAACTTTGTGTGAGTCCATACGCCAACAACAGAAAGGGTTTCCATTCAGAACGATTTGGTCGCGAATGAAGTTACACCAGTCTCTACTTAACCTCGTTTCTCCATTGGTATGTGTGTACACCATCTCATTCCACATATTCAACGGAAACTCAAAGACCATGTTACGCGGAACATTCTTGAATATGTAATCTTCCTCTCCTATGAACAGGTAGTGAAATAGAGAAAACAAGTTAACATTGTGTATTTAAAATGAAGCTTACTCTGGTGCGTTCCAGAATCCTCGTCGCTGCTATTTGAAATAACTTTAGGCCGCTTGTTAGGACTGAAGTTGAGATTAGAATCGGTTGATTCGTTGCTTGACGATGATGTTGAGGAATCACTGGAGGATGAATGTGATGGTGACGGGGATGGAGATGGTGATGTCCTTGGCGTCTGTCTTGGTGGTGGTGACTGTGACATGGGTGGTGGTGATGGTGACTGTGACTTTGGTGGTGGTGATGGTGACTGTGACATTGGTTGTGGTGATGGTGACTGTGACTTTCGTGGTGATGATGGTGACTGCGTTGGTAGTGGTGGTGTTGACTGACGGAGTGGATGAGCTACCGATTGTGCTGTAGCGGAACCATTGTTGGCACTTGAAGTTGTTGTTGGGGGAACATCCGAAACAATCCTAGTTTTACGTCTGCTTAACGATACCGGTCGACCTTCATATAAAAAGCATTATTAAAAGGTTTCAATGTTATAAAATTGTAAGAAATAAGAAAACATGAGTTTGTTACGTGGAGTTCTGTGGTCCCAAGGAGTTTCGTTGTTTGCTCCAACTGGCGCACTGTGCAAACCTGCTGAATTCATTTTCAAGAGTGCTGAAGGTGCTTCATTAATTTGGGGCGAAGTTCCTATCGTACTGATGTCCTCCATCGGAATATATGGTTCTGTATGAAGTGTTTATAATACGTAAAATATGGAGGGGTTGGGCATGTTACAAATATTGAATGTTGTGCATACCACCAACAGTTTCCATCAATGCATCAGGATAACGCGGCGGCCTAAGCCCTTTGCATCTGCGGCAGCTCCAATTAGTTTCTTTACCAACTACATCAACATTTACGTCAATGCATACACCATGGAACCATTCCTCACAAACTGAACATTGTATCATGGCTGGATCGGAGTCCTCATGGCGTTTCCGGCAAATGCAGTATTTTTCGCCTTTGGTTACGGGTGTAGACGTCGCCAACGGTACGGGGCCAGGAATGTATGGACAACCAACAAGCGATCGAAAAATAGTCTGTAATATAATCGTGGAGTAATGCTCAAAACAAAGAAGTATTTAAAGATAGAAATAAAAATTAATCATTCTCACTTGTACATTCCCTTTGTTTCGATCGAACTGATTACGTAACCACATCCTGTCTGTCGCAAGTTTCTTCTCCGCTTTATGAGTCGGAAATATAGATCTGGCCAGCATGTCCCACAATGTCATTGAGTGTGTTGATGTTTCTGACAACCATCTCTGAGGATCACGAGATATTCCAGACATGTGATCTGCAATATCTTCTGCTTGTACATGATCCCATCGCACATGCGTTCTTTTGCCCATCGCGGTGAATTGAAAAATCGGTTTCTAAAACAACACAAAGGTTGATGTTCGATGGTTGCAGAAAACTTGTTGAAAATCATAAATGTACAATCGTATTGGAAACCCAAAACTAAGTTTTAACTGGAAATATTTACAAGAATAAAATTCCCTAAAACATGTCTATTAAACTTTAACCATAACCAAGAAATTAAATTCAGCTATGATTTTGAGAAATGTTACTAGTATTAAGTTGCGTTTATAAAAATAGTAACATTGGAATTGGTTAAATAGTTGAGAAAAAAGGTTTTCGTTTTGGTTTTATTCTTTTCGTGCGAGCACGCGGACTGATTTGAACCAATAACTAACGAGGCGGAGATGTCGATCTAAGTAGTGTTCTCAACCATATTGAACGTCATCTGTCCAGTACTTTTTCGAGTGCATCGGACGTATGGACGGACTTAAGGTCATGCTATATTTAAGTGACTGACGCCGCACTAAAAAGCTATTCGTCTGTCATTTGTAATATTTATCTTATAAATGTTCCGATGGATGGAAGCCAATGGTGATAGATTAGGGAAATGAAAAACATGTGTAAAGAGTGGGCATTAACAAGTTTTGGGATGATCCAACTTCTATTGAGGTTTTGCATAACATATACGTACTTACGTACATTAGTTACATGGGAACATTGGGAGCAGTGGGACAGCAAACAAAAATATTTTTGCATTTTTTAGTAGTTCAAGTTTCTTCCCTGAGTATTGCCGTGTCATACGGCTTGAAAACAAGCCATTCAATTTTACTGGTTTTAAAGGTTGGTAATGTGTTAAATAAAATTCGTACTACACGGATTTTAAAAATTATGTATGTCATTATTTAATTTTTAAAAATCAATCAAATGTTTCCCACTCCCCACTTCAAAAATGTTTTCGACGCTCTTGAACACAAGTATTTATTTATGTTCTACAATTCCTTAGGATATAACCACGGGAAATGTTATGTTTATTGTGGTTTATGTATTTGAAATACTATTTCAAATAAAGTATTTGAAAAATATCCACACCTCTGGTTGAACTATCATGTAAGAACTCAAACAAGGGAAATACCATACAAATGCAACCAATGCAACTACAGTGCAACCATTCAATATACTCTACGAAGACATGAACGGACTCATACCGGGGAAAAACCATACAAATGTGCACATTGCAGCTACAGCTCAAGCAGGTTGGCGACTCTAAAAAAATGACCGGACTCACACAAGAGAAAAACCATACAAATGTGAACATTGCAGCTACACCTCAAACAGGTGAGACGCTCGAAAAAAACATGACCGGACTCATCCAGGAGAAAAAGCATTCAAAATCAACACTGCAGATACAGGTCAACCCTGATCAACGACAACATGAACGGACTCATGACAGGAAAAAGCCATACCAGTGCCAACATTGCGATTACAGCTCAACAGAGAGTAGTAATCTACGGAAACATGAGCGTCAGTCTCATAAGAATGTAAAATAAAATATTACTCGTTACCATTTATAGTAGTCACATGCTCAAAGCACAAATTTCTACAGGTTTCAAAAACAGCATTTACAACGTAAAAAACAATTTTTATTTGTAATTTTTGGACGGCTCAATGGAAAATTTATTTCTCTCTGACCAGTTTAGCCTTTTCATTGGAGTTGTATAAGCATAAGTGGGTTCCAAAAATCCAAATATTATAATTTTCATGCACATACAGCCATGAGGGATTAATTAAACCGTGTCCAAAAAACAAAGATGCGACGAACATTTGTAAACCTTCACAAAGGTATCTGAAATATATGAAACTGTGGAAGTTGCTCAGAGAATGTAGCAATAAATGCACAAATGAGATTACTACGAAATTCTATAACAAATCCACTAGGTTATTTCTATGTGCAATAATATACAGAGAACATACAGCAGTAATCCAACTAATACAGTAAAACCTCGATATATAGTCATAATTTTTCCAAGCGACCGGAGTAGTCATGTTAAATTTCCTCTCTATAGTGGTAACTCTCTTATTTGGTCAGTCCCTTCCAATATCAAGATTTTACTGTGTGTCAGTGGTCTTAAGTTTAGGTATATTCTGTTTATAAATACGAGATAATGTCAGATTCATTTCCCTAAAAATCTAGGCAGGTCGAAAGATGTCATCAAAATTTCGAGAAAAGTCGAAAATCGTTGTCTAAAATTTCAAGTTCTAACATTGGCCCGAAGTCTGCCCTAGGACCCTCAGGTTGCACAAGTTTAACCCCGTTGAAATTCATAATGCACATCAATATTATTAAAACGCTATGCGTGGTTGCCGTAACCTCCCGGGAGGTTCGTACTTCGCGTCCTGCATCGTGATTGGCTTAAAGCACACTCACCGTGGGCTTGATTTATGCTCGCCCACAGAGTGGGCTATGGATGGTCGTTACTTTTAATATGTCTGCGTTTAAACAATTTTCGAAAACGCCAGGTAGTCATAAAGTGGGAAATCCTGAATGTGTAATGTAAATGTGATCTGTCTGTGCTTTTGACTTTTCCTCTATTTGAGGTGAAGTTATGTTTAAAATTTTCCATTATTTGACGTTCACGATCATTACGCCCCGTCATTTTACCAATATCGTAGAGAAAACAAACTTAACACAAGTCCAAATATATATCTGATTTTCACAAAATTACATATAAAAAATTTGAGCACACATGCACATACAAATACACAAAGGGATAATTTTAAACCTTCAGTAAATTAATGGAAACCTTCAGTAAATCTCAACTCCAGCATTTTAGATGATATCTTCAGTATTTTATGGGAACCTTCAGTATTATATGGAAACTTCAGTATTTTATGGGAACCTTCAGTTTTTAATGGGAACCTTCAGTATTTTATGGAAACTTCAGTATTTTATGGGACCCTCCAGTATTATATGGAAACTTCAGTATTTTATGGGAACCTTCAGTTTTTAATGGGAACCTTCAGTATTTTATGTGACCCTCCAGTATTTAATGGAACCTTCAGTATTTTTTATGAATCTTCAGTATTTTTTATGAATCTTCAGTATTTTATGGGAACCTGCAGCATTTTATGACAATCGTCATTATTAAATGGAAACTTCAGTTTTAAATGGAATCTCCATAATTTTAAGTATAAATATCGGCTTTTTGCGTTTTTCTGATTGATACTTAAAATATTTCAAGTATATTCACTGAATTGTTTTACTTCAAACCTTAATCACCTTATTGGTACAGGTTGTTCTTATGCAAATGCTTAAACCGGAACTACCGGAAGTCTCATGTCTATAGTTACAGTTTATTGAATTAAAAAATGATTTTATGAAATCATAAGGGTAAAAGCATTATAAGTCGAAGTGGTGAGTAAATTTTTCCCTTGTATTTATAAGGTACTTATACCAGCACGAAAAAAGCATTTTGGAATCATTGTTGTCATGAAGGCGATTCATATTTATTTCTGCAAGCAGCATGATATGGGTACATCCATTAATTCCAATTATTTCAATGTGAAGGGCCTATTCGTAGCAATGAAACATTCATTTTGTTAACAACACGCCACATGCAACTGTCGTCATCACAGCAAGCATTGAAAAGTTAGACATGATATAAGCACGAGTGAGTAGTACACATTAAATTGCAGTTGGGATGAAATGTTTGACATACATTTATAGAAGCGCTGTGTGTTGTGGTTACGTTCCTACGCTACAAATAAATTTAATTGTATGAAATAAATAATAATAATACAATGAATGCAAACAAAAAAAATGAATTTTTCCATAAACTACGAAACCTTCATTATAATACTGAATGCGGGGATTTTAGTTCACTTTCGCTGATTTTCATTTACGTTTGCTCACAATCAGTTCAGCTAAGCAGGCAAAGTGAACAGCACGGACAGTTCTTAGCGTAAAGCACAATTACAATTTTACAATACCCCCAAGAATTTTGTTAATCAAACCACGAACTGAACCATTCTGTTCCCGTCAAAGATCAAATTGAACTGAAATTTGTCAAACTGAACCTAGTGCTGTAATATTGTATCAGAATACTTTTTTGTTGTTGTTTAGTTTTGTTAATTTTCGTATAACAAAACAATAACAATTCGTGGAGAAGAAAACAAAACAATAACAAAACTAATTCCACCAAAATGCTAGCGTTTGCTACACGTGTTTAGAATATCAAAACCTAGTGTTTCTTCCTCCATATACTAAAAAATATTTCTCATATGCTAAAATTTGAAATTAAAAAAAATTCCGCTCACATTCTTTGAATATAACTCAATTCACGGGTGTCACTAAAATTGCATGTGCAAAGTAACTACCTTAACCATTTCAGCTTAATGGACACAAAAAATTTTTTTGGCACGGAACATAATTTTTGTGCTAAGGCGGATAACTTTTATACACAAACATTTTTTTAATGCTAGCATCATATCATGACAACAAAAGAATATTGCAATTGTAACATTACAAAACAAAAGTTTCACTAACAATAACAAAACAAAATCAGCTGGAACAAAACAAAATTGGGGCTGTGATTTAGTTTTGTTAATATATAATACAGTAACAAAACTACACGTACAATATTACAGCACTAACTGAACCGATCCGACAACTAACACTCTTAAATAAATGTTACACTGATAATGTTTTACCAGTACACTAAAGCAAAAGAAGTAAAATGTTTAACAGCTGCAAGAACTTGCTAGAAACTCCAAAGATCACAGTCAAAGATCAAACTTATTTGAAATTCCTCTGAAACCAAAGTTAACTGGAGTAAACAAAAAATCCTAAGTTCTGAAATGAACCGATCTGACAACTCACAATCTTATTAAAATTAATGTCACACTACCAATGTTTTACAACCACACTTAAGCAAACGACTTGCACAATCTTAAAATGCTCCAAAAAGCAGAATCTACGCCAAAACTACAATTCCATAATAACGGAGAAAAGCTACGAAGAAGAATGCAATAATCAGAGTTGAGCAATATTGAAAGGTTCCGACCAATCTCATAAATTGAGTGCGCAATACAATACGATGGTCGTACAATATCATTACTCCGATAACTTGAGTGCATAGCACAATAACATGGTCGTAAAATATTATCATTACTCCAATAACTTTAGTGCGTAACACCATAACATGGTCACATAATTACATTGCTCCAATAACTTCAGTAACAAAATTGTAACACCTTACTATGTAATTCCAGTGGGATGACAGACATAACAACGTAACTGTAATAATGGAAGCACCAATCCGCCTCATTCATATATCCACATTTGACATTTTAACATCAGGCCGTATTTGTATTTACGGCCCAATCCATATTTGACATTTTAACATCAGGCCGTATTCGTATTTTCGGGCCTTGGGCCGTAAACTTGACGGTCATCCGTCTTTACAACCTTTACGCGACTAAATAAAAATGTTATTCACCCTATGCGATATTATTGGCCATTTAAAAATAAAAACACTAAAAATAGCTAATGCTGATTAATTGTAATTTCACAGGTGCGGAAGCTCCTGGACTCTGGCTGACACTGATTGTGAGCAAAGATGCAGCGTATGCGTTCCTCTAACCAGTAAAAGGAGGGAACTGAACTACTGAATTTCTATGTATAAACATGAAATGAATAGCATTTTGGTTTATTAACATAAAGTCAGGATAGCTTTGTGCTTTGTCAAGGTCAAGAGCCCTCCATATGTTTGTTTTTACAAACTGCTGGTTTGATAAGTGGGGGAGAAATATTTGGCGCTTTAAATGTTTTTCCTTGATTGACGTTGGGCCGACTTTGGAATATTATGCAATTGAATATGATGTAAAAAAAAAATGAACTTCAGGCAAATCGGTGAACCTAATTCAATCTTTCAAAAATAGGCAATAAATTCTTATTGGCATATTTCAATATATTTAGTAGCAATATTTGATTACCACGAAAGTGTAATTACATTTTTTTTTTAACTTTTGACCACAAGTTTGAAAGTCTTTGGATAAGATAAAAATATTTTTTGCGGATACATTCCCAATTTAAAAATAATGTTATAGACGTAATAAAAATATATCAAAGAATATTATGCAGTTGAATATGATTAAATTCCAGTGGAACGCTGGTGTGAACCCTGGCGCCCTTATGTGATTGTGTAGTCCCTACGTCCGTTTTTTTGGTTAAAAATTTTTCAAAATTTTTTTTTTTTTCAAAACGTATTTTTTTTCAAAAATTTTTTTTGGGCTGAAAAACGTTTTTTGGTTGAAAAAACTTTTTTGAAATTGTTTGAAATTTTACTTTTGGCTGAAAAATGTTTTTGTGCTTTAATTTTTTATAGCCGCGGCGCCCTTCGCAGTTCCACCCCTTTAGGGATGCCATGAATTGTTGCAAATCAACGATTTTAGAGGAGGCTCCAGAAATACCCAGTAAATCTTCTGCCAATGCGGACTTAATCCGAAGAGTGATTTTCCTAACTGGAAGACTTTCTTCGTACGAGGTTTCGTCCTATGGGAAAGCAAGCAAAAAAGTATTTATCTCACCATATATTTTTAAAAATATTGTCTCAGAAAATAATAACAATTGTAAATTACCTGGTTGAGAATAACACAGGAAGAATCATTTCCGAAGGATGTCATCTTTATTTATCACAGTAATTGTACAGGCCTTTAGTTAGTTTTATGTCCAGTGAAACTGTCACTTTCTTTGAAGCCTTTTTAATACTCAATTATAAATTTTATTCGCTGTTTGCGAAACCTTTGGTCATTAAAAAAATATAATAATTTAACGCTAAAAGTAGCAAGTAGCTAATGCTGTTCTTTACTGGTAGGACTCTGAGTCACTGGTTGTGACTCACTGATTGTCACTGCTGAAATTGATTGTCAGCAAAGATGCAGCGGATGCGCTCCTCTTAAGCCTGCAAAAGGAGGGACCTGAACTACTGAACGGGTCTTACTAAAACACGGGATGACGGGACGACGGGATGACGGGATGCGTGACTAAAAGACGGGACGACGGGAT
>JAQFXU010004307.1:0-13869 GCA_034693705.1 Spatulosminthurus flaviceps | reverse complement strand
TAGTACCATTTTGTTATATGTGGTTTTCCTGTTTAAGTTGTACTACTTTAAAAAACTTGTACCAAAATAAAAAATCCTCATCAGTATCAATTGAAATTCTGTGTAAAAATCTTCTAAAGTTAATCTAAAAGTTAAGCATGCGATAAATTATTTCGACATAGTTGGATATACCAATGTTAATATCCAGTATTTTTTTTACCATGGGTCCAACCAACGATTTTTCACCCAATAATTACTTTATTCCACCATCCACCGAAATTAGATTTCAATTCTTATTATAATTACAATATAAGAAATCAATAAAATGCAAGTGTTCGCCGGTCTCTTTTAATGCCAAGCTGGATGCATTATTTACAGCACAGCTCATTGAAAATTGCGAATATCATCGGTATTAAAATATTTACTATTATGTCACATTTTTGAAGGTTGTGGTCGTAAGTCGTAAGACAATAAAATGCCACGTGTCATCCTGAAAGGTATAAATTAAAATTACAGTAGATTCCCTATATAGTGGTTTCCCCGAAGATGGCATTTCCTCTACAGTGGAAGACTAAAATCCTCCCCAGAGATTCCCCATGCTTAATGTATATGCCATAGTGGCAGGTTTTTTTGAAAAATCTCCGTATAGTGGCTGAATTTTGAAGAATTTTGGGTTTTTAAGGTCATTTTCCTCGTTTTGAACAAAAAACTGCATATTTTTAGTAAAGAAACGAGAAGATATTACGTTGTATGAATTCAAAATTAAGTTTTGACATAAATCAATGGAAGTTCTTCTAATTTTGAGATTATCCCTTCAGAATTAGCATGACCTTAAATCTTAATAGGGAAAATGCATAAGGGGATGCCGTCAAGAAACATTTCATAAGCAGAATTCTGTTGTTCTAGAACATACTTAATTACTCTTTAAATAGTATTGAAATAAGCAGACTTTTCCTAAACAGAAAATATTCTCCTTATTTCAATACTACATATATTTAAAGAGTGATTGTATGGGGTCAAGGAAAACTCGCCACCCCGAAAATTTGTTGTCCAACATTTATCCTACAAAACTCTGTGATCCTAATTTTTTCGCCTGGAAATTTTTCTTCGATATTTTCACCCATTTTTAATGTCTTTGTAATAATCTCCAGTCAAAAGGTTTTAATCAAATAAATCATGAAGAGTCACACTAAGAAAGGGGGTTTGACCTCGGAGATCAAACACTCCGCCCCCAGTGTTTCACCTATGGACGTCAAACTATGAAAATTTTGGCAAATTTGACTAAGTGGCCTTGGGGCATTGTCATGAGGTGTGTTTGAGCCAAATTTGGAAAAATTTGGATCAGCGGTTCGTTAGATAAGTCATGCCCATTGAATCCCGCACAATTTGACCCTGACCTTATTAGGATAAATGCCGGCTCAAAATTTCACTTCCACAATGTTCATTAACCTCGTTTTTAACTTTATTGTGCATTTGGTCAACTTTATACTCATCCGATGTTTTTGTGGAAGAAATCTGATGGAGTTACTCATATGTGAGTATTATAAAAATTATTGCATTGCTTATTTTGTATATTGAGTGGTCGTTGTCATTAAGGTTAACCTTGCTCTTGTTGGCACTCACAAATGGACAGTAATCAATCCCAATGTAATTTATAGAAAAACTCATCCGTAGCTTAAACTTCATATATGCCGTTACAAAAATATACCATTGGTCTACGCCTTGGCAGATTTCAAGTAATTTAAAACTGTGATCCAGCAATTTATTATTTGAAATTGCCTTGATTCATAGCTAATTCGCTGTTAAATCTTAAAATTAACATAATTTTATTGTGCTACTACAGGAGTTTTTACACATTGTCAGTGTTGTTGAGAAATAATTCTGTGGAAATAGAAGCATATAGTGTGTATTTACTCCATAAAAATAATGGCTAATCTTTTTCAGGGGAAAGACCTTGCTGAAGTATACGCACAAAGTCGTTCATCAGCTCCTCCAGAGCTTGTCAAAAGAGTGCTGATTGTGAGTTTTTTGAGAGACCAGGTACGTCTTCTTAGTTACATAGGCATATTATGTCATATACGTTAGTGTTATATCATGTAACATGCAGTCAACGATAAACGATACTTTCTTTACATTCTCGCCTCTTTTTCATTTCTTCATCCACGTAAAATTTTAAAAAAAATTACAAAGAATAACTAATTAGTTATATATTTATTGTTTTATTCTGCGATGTATTGAGTATATACTTCACAGTATTCAGGTGAATGGAAACTTGCTGTGGATGTTGGCTGTGGTTCTGGGTTCTGGACAGAACACATTTTTGTACAGTGAACACTTTGAAAATGTAATTGGAACTGATGTTAGTTTGTCTCAAGTTGAGGTTGCATCAGGTCGGAATAATAAACAAAATGTTACGTTCAAGTTAGTTCTGTTTCGATTTCACATAATATCCAATGGATATTATCCATCATATAGAAATATTATTGTATTCATTAAGGAAAAACCCCAAGCTTAAAATGAGTGAAAAAATCGTAGTCATAATCTTTTTTTTAGGGTACACCCTTCTCATATTATACCCGCATTGGATGGAAGCTTACAATTGATAACTGCAGCAACAGCTGCTCACTGGTTTGACCTTCCTAAGTTAAGTTCTTTGCAGAAGGTCAGAGAGTACTTTGTCCAAACGGTGTCATTGCCATGTATGCCTACAACACATTTCCCCGCCTAACTTTTATTAATGAGAATGGAGCTAATAGGCAGTTAGCGCAACCACTTACGTATCTCCCGTATAAAACTTATGGCACTTATGGAACTTATAAACCAAAATTTCACATGTAAAATTTTCATCTATACGTTCTATAAGTGCTATAAGTTTTATACGGGAGATACGTAAAAAGTTGCGCTAACTGTCTAATAAATCTGACGAGGTCAACAGTGTTATGGATGAGGTTATTTCTACTATTTAATGAAATTCAACTCCAGTTTAAAATGTAAATCATATATTTGAGCATATAAGTAAAAGGTATATGTACAAATATTTTGCCCATAAATTTTAGATCAAAATAAAAAGACTTGCGGACTGCTATGATACGGAGAGAAGGGCGATTGCACGTGATACATACAGATGTATTTTAATTCCAATGAGAGATTTAACCAGGTAATATTTTTGATTACCATATAGAACTATTAAAAATTTTAAAAATCTAAAATCTCCTTAGGTCTACTACTCTCTTTTTGCAGGGAATTTGACTTCATAAACAATTACCGCATTTCTCTACAAAATCTCGGGGCAAGACTTCAGAGTTCCTCCGGATTTCAGGCTTTTTGTCAAGTCAATGGGAAGGACAAGGGGGAACAAGTGATTCAAGAATATTTCCATTGGTACGTATGTATGTCGTTTTTTGTAATTAAAACTTTTGCCTTTTTTACAGTATGTATAACCTCCTCGGAGATAAGTACAAAGAGATGTCCCCAAATGAAATATTTTTGGATGCTACAGACACATGGTTTGTGGTGATGGCGAGAAAGTAAAACAGAATCCAATAGTTATTCTGAATTGATGAATTATTATTGTTGTGTATCATTCAAAGATTATCTATTCCGCTAATTAAAATCATTGTGGCTAACAATGAGCCTAGTTCGAAAAATCAATTCGTATCTTTTTTATCAAAACGTTGAACCAAAGTTTGATGCCTAAAATACCTTCATTTAACATTTTTTTCTTTCTATGTCAACTTGACCTAATGTCATGCATTTTTGTCAATCACAATATGTATATATTGTTTCGGGTTGCTGATGATAGAAAACGTTTAGCTGAAGGAACAGAAAATATGTATTCCATGCCACAAAACAGTTACAACAAACTTCCTTGTTATCGTTATCAAAATGCAGAGGGTAAATATTTACCCTGCCACTGTGGCTCCTTTTCAGCAAAAACCGGCAAAGTTGAAATTCGCTAAATATCGATTTTGTGATTTCCAATATTTTGAACCCATTTTCGAAATTTACATACAAAAGAGCATCTTTTTTGAAAAAATCGCCCTCCCATATACACAGCACTACTCACCATTACGATGAATGTCGATTTCATTAACATGGAGGAAATGGCGATACAGTCTCTTTGGCGTGGCTTAATACCAAAAAGTGGGCAATACTAATAAAAAAGTAAAAACTGGATTTTGTAGCAAAAACTATGTAGATTATTTGTATATAGCCGCTAATTGCCTCCTATGCACTTTTCCATGCTAAACAAGCTCTCAAACTTCGGGATAATTATTGATCCCGAAGCTTATTTTTTATGCTGTGATGACTCCCTCGGATTTTCATAAGATGGATATCATTAAAAAGCTCTCGGCGAGTGCTTTTCAACGATACCTACCATATTACCGTGCGGGCATTGGTTTCTGAGCATTTAAATGGCAAAGTTTTGCAAAAAATGCATCTAGGACATCATATTTTAAAAAATATAGACTTATAACTAATTATAATTATATTAATATATTATAATATTATAATATTATAATATATTATAATTATAATTATATTAAGTCAGTGAATGAGCCTGAAGAAGAGCGTATGCTCGAAACGTTGCTCCAATAAAGTCTCTACGTATTTTTATGTGAAGCATTTACCATTTTATTATTACATAATATTTATTCTTCACATTGCGTCCCTAATTGTAATACTAGACTTATAACTAACTTTTAAAAAAATATGATGTCCTAGATGCATTTTTTGCAAAACTTTGCCATTTAATTGCTCAGAAACCAATGCCCGCACGGTAATATGGTAGGTATCGTTGAAAAGCACTCGCCGAGAGTTTTTTAATGATACTACACCTATACACACATATTATGAAGAGCATATGGAATTAAAAGTTAAATTAATTAAAGAGGAACATGATAAAATGTAGCCATAAAATACATACAAGGCTTATATGCATATTAATGCATTATTAGGCGTTTGGAAAGAACACTGTGGAATCACTAGGTTTCTGAGGTGTAAACTGAAAAGGATTCCTCTCTCAAAATAAGTCTATGGGAAGTAAGAAATAGGAGAAAATAGGAAGTAGATTCGGATGAGCAAAGTGAATAGGTAGCACATGTGCTCCTGTCCCATGGTTTTGGAAGTACAGAACACCCCGGCTTTCCAAACTTCACTCCCTTTAACCTGTGAATGAAGTACCTACGACGATCCGAGCACCCTCATATGTGCGAGTGTTTATGGGAAGGTAGAACTATATGAGTATTGTAAAAACCTATAAATACAAATAATAATGGATCAGTTGGAAATGGTCTTTAACTCACATATCCAGAGAACCCTATATGTATTACCAAATCATTTTCAATATGAGAACACATCCTTATTTAAGTGAGAGCACACCTTTAATTCCCATCATTCAGAATCCATTAGTCGGCTTGTTGCTTTCATCCGCATGGATATTTCTCAGTTGTGGTCCCCCAAAAAATACTTTAGTCAGTCAAAGTTTCTATTTCATTGGTAGTCACTCATACGATATTCGTCATGACGGAAAGATCTACAAGAATGTCTTCTCAATATATTTGCAAAACCCCTTCCAATCCCCGGGACTTTTTTGCAAGACTTTACGAAAATAATGACCGAGTGTCAACTTCCTCTGGCTCTGCAGACAAACGCTTGGAATCGGACTCTCCGAGTTCAACAACTACATGTGATGTCCCTGGGACAAAAAATAGTAAGGGAAACGCTGGAAGTCAATCAGGAATGTCTTCACCCCATTGTGTTCTTCTCTCACCTCTGTCTCCTCCTTACCCAGCTTCTGCAGTCACTCAGCCTGGGAGTAACAGTAATGTGCAGTTAACAACAAATCTACTTAACTCATTGAGAAACATTGGACATGTAGGTGGCACTATTCCCCCGCATCTTTGGTCATCTCCACTGGCCCATTTGCAATGGAATTTTATCCAGCAGCTCTCTAACTGCCCGGAGATTACTCTTCCTCCAGCTCTAAATGGATTTCGTAAGTTTTTCACATACTTTGCTTTTTCTTGGAATAAGGGATAGTAAAAAGTATATAGTGATACATATATATGTGAATAATGAACCAAAGAAGGCATTTGTAAGTTTTAAGACCATGGTCCGATCATTTTTTAGAAAATTAAGAGCGCGTCAAAAAATACTAAAAACTTTGCGAACGTTCTCCGTTATTGTTAAAAGACAAAAAGGGTATTTATGTATATTGAAACTTTGTTGAATAGTGATAGAATCGTGCATACTTGAAGCCTTTGAATTAGATTCAGGTGGTATAAATTAATAATAGTGTGGCCGTTTATAGAGCCCACTGTTTTCCCCTGGGAGTGATTTGCACATATTAATATTATCATTGTAGTTGGAGAATGTATAAGCATGAGATCCGGATAGCAGAGGAATCGGGAGAAGCAGGTCATAAAAATAATAGGCACCTAAACTACACAGTATCAATGACTAGAACCTCTGAGTGTAAATAACAATAAAATAATTGAGAGGCATAATCATAATTATTATTATTATTACTATGCAGTAACTTTAGTTTTCCACGTGGAGTTGTACTATGGCGAGCATGAATGTATATATATATATGTGGCATGCTCTTATATTTATGGTCTTGAGAGTATAGTTGAGGGGAAGAAAAAAAACATGGATTATATTTACTATGTTTCTGCACATTAAATGAGCTTGAGGGGCAACGTGATCCCTATTGAAGAATTGTAAGTTTCTTAATTAATAAGATATTTACAATTATTACTGCATTTGCTTAACTTATATGTGTTAGGTATTGATGTGAGACAACAAATGGTGGTTTAGCATACATTTTTGCATTATTCGATTATAATTATTTCACAAGCCACCTGTGTGCATAGTAAAGTTTAGAACAGTTAGCATACAAAGGGTTAGACAGAATTTACTTACGTATATACCAACACGCTTCTCTACTTTTGTAATTTTTAACGATTATTATCCAGAAGAGCCATAGATAAAAATCTAGTAAAATGAGAGGGGGCAAGGGAATTCAGTCCATATGTACGTCGTATAGATATATACATATTTACAAACTTAGTTTTCAACACTCATGACGGAATTCGCGTGCCTTTTCATTTGTGAGTAATTCCGTGACAAAAATAAACACACCACAAGATCAAGACATATTAGGACATAAAAGCTGTCACATGCAATAAGTAATTCAATAAAACTACTAAAAAGGAAGTATTAATACTGGAAACAGAAAAAAAGGAAAAGGAAATACCCATCATATTGAGCATTATCAGCTTCAATGATATTCTATGCAGTCCGTTCTTACGTAGTTATGTATCTATTCATGTGCTATAGTATTTCATTACCTCAGCACACAAACACAGTAGAGACTATTAGGCAATCACGCAAACTTCTCATAACGGTTCCATTAAAGAATCTTTGGTTACTTTTCGGTGGTCGTGTGCGATGGGAAATTGTTTCGGGCAAATTGTTGCTCTTTCTCAATCACAGCTATGACACACACCTCCTATATGCAAGCACTCATATGTTCACAAAGTGGAACAGATCACCATCATTTACCTTTTGGTTCTTTACATTTTCCATGAATGGGCTTGTGGCTGAAAAATGTATCTGTGAAACGATAGAAAAATACGTATTTCGGACTCAATCATCAGATAAAACATGAAACACATCAAATATACATACATTGTAGACACAATATTAGCTCAACTCTTCAGTATTAGCAATTCAATGGATATACTGGTCCATATTTTCCAAAATACTATCTATTATGGTTCGCTCAAGTCTCTCTAATTATATCTTGTATATTATTAGTTCCGACTACAATAGCTATAGATGTCATATATTTACACAAATGGGTCCACTTAAATACTTCACAAACTAATTTCATCTTTCCGTTAACGGTTTTGAAATGATGAATGTTCACACATTAGTGGATGCCGGTTTAGAGAAACACAGAGTAATAATATTCCTAGACGAAAGGTGAAACATGCATGTTGGTTGCATGTTTCTTTGAAGATGTGCGTGCTAAAACATTAAGAGACAAGAGAAATGTTTTAGAGGGATGGTCCTTGTTTGCTGTTTTATTTGGTTTTATGTAAGTACTTGCTGGAACTAGGGTGACTCACTCCTTCACATATGCATTTATATATATGTAGATATAGCCGCCGCTACTGAAGTAAACGATTCTGTTATTGTGTAAAAGGTTTAATTTACTACTTCACAGGAGGAGATGTTCTTCCGTACTATAATAATTTGTAAGCTCATTCCACGCGGCTCCCTAATTACAAAATAAAAAATAAGTAGAAAAAAGACGATTTTTCTATCGTTGGTGATCAAGGAAAGAGCAAGCATAAGAGGATACTTACAAATTTGAAACGAATAATTATTTTATTGGTTTTGTATTTATATGCTCAAAACCATAGGGGTAGTGCATATATGTAATACAGGGCTGTGTGATGGTTTTTATTTTTCCAGCAAATTATCATTGGAGGGAAGGGTGTCCTGTCCTGGCAGAACAATAAACATAAAGATGAACAGAACATGGCATGAGTTTATAAATACATATACATATCTAAATATATGATAGATTCATATAAGTTGAGAGTGAAGTTTTCCCCCACAAAATATATGAGAGCACATCTGGGTGCTTGCTTGTACAGTTGATAAAGGTAAGGAGAGGACTGAACCCTTCACACTTGATCAGAACCCTCTTTTCACCTTAGCAATTATCCAAACTCATTCACATGTCCATATCTCACACTCGAAATGGTCCCATCCTGGCAACACTCACATTCTCATAATACTTATATCCAATTCTCCACGGACCAAACTCCCACCCCATCAATCACACAATGATGATGATGAACTTACAGGAAATAACAAATTACACTAATTAATTACTTGGGGCAGCAGGACGCCGCGGGTATCCACCAGTTTACCGCATCCTCTTCAGCACAATGTATTGCACGTCCCTAGATATGAATACAAGCGTATTTTCTTCATTTTTTCCAGTTTTCCAGCCGTGTTAGTTCGTTTAAATTAAGTAGTCTTAAATTATTGTCATTAATAATTATTTTGAGGGGCGCTTATGTCTTGTAATTCCTAAATTTTTACTAGAAAATTACACCAATTTTTATGAAATATCTAAATTTACGTTTATACATGCCAAATGTCAATGCGGGTCTCAATCAAAATGGTAAGGAAGCAACTATATAAAATTTTCCTATAGGGCGCTAAACGGTCAAGTCTACATAGGAAATCACTGCAGTAAGAGTATGAAGGAAATGAGGGAAAATTAGATAGGTAAAAAGGAGTTGGATAGTATTACATATGAGATATATAACTTAATTTACCTCAAACTGACGACGGTTTAGGGATTATGTAACCAAATACGATGACAAGAAACGGTACGTCAAGAAAACAGGTGGCACGCGACAAAATCCACTGTGCCTCATTCAGGTAAATGTTATATGCTGTCGGAAAGAAGCCCTTGGGAAACTTTTCTGATTTATCCAACCTTTTTTTCTTTCCTGTTTTCCCCTTTGTTGTGATTAGTTTTTTAATGTTTTCACACCCAAAGGATCCAAAGCCACATAAAATTATATTTACTTTCATCAAAATAATGAACACATTTTACCTTTCTTTACTATCTATTTACGTCCACCGTCCACATTTATACGAACATATTATATGTCAAATATTGCTACGTACTACTTACATTAATAAACACAGGAGTTTAAATGGAAGCAGAAATCCTGCTGAGTATGTATGTAATTACTTTGTGAGTATGCTCTCATTGTCAGTGTGTACATAATTTTGAAATCTCATCCGTTTACTTGTAAGTAACTTGAGTTGCTACATACAATTACTCCTAAAGTAAGTATTCTTTATGTTATGCATTAATACATACCATTCAGTAGCCTGGCCATGCATGAACATCGAAGCATACAAATAAGTTTTCACTGAACGTTTCATTAAGCAAATACCTACTTAAGAACTACCTCTGCGAATAACTATCATATAAATCGGGAAGGATTGAGTAGCTGACAATACATACTTGGAAGCCTGTCTACTTAAATACAGCCAGACAGGAGGAAGGAGAAAGATGCAGAGAAGCATTTATATATTCAATGGCAAAATGCAGGGAAATAGGGGAAATAGGAGGGAAAGTCTTAGTCCGGTTGTGTGAGTCTATTGTCAAACATTTGCTGATTCATTGTGAAGGAGTGTAGATTACCGATATAAATGTAACAATTTACACGATCAAAGTAAGTTCAGTTGACTAAGCAGAATTTTATTTGATACGATTATCACCTCCTTCCTCTCAATGATTCACACATGATTCTCATATCGTCAGTCATGTGTGACCATAATATCAATATGACGATGATGGTGATATTGGTGATACAATGATTCTCAAATCTGTAATTCTATCACAATAAAGCACATACATTATGTGTTCCCTATGTAGAGCGATTATTTACACTGTACTTACAAGCTTTATTTCCATATAAATATACAAATATTTTAGTTCTACTTTCAAAGCATTCATGGTCTGCAAATTTATCGCACTCGAATAATTTACATTTACGTGCATGAAAATATAGAATCTGATTTCATTGGGGGGGATGTGAAATGTAAATGCGTAGGAGAGGAGAAATATGATTTTGCTACTGATGGTCTACAACTATTTCCTGTTTTTCATTTTTTAGTTGTCCGCCGAAGGAGACGTGATGGGCGGGTTCGGCGGCAGAGGACAACATTTAGTAATGAGCAGACTCTGTCTTTAGAAATGGAGTACCAAAGAGCTGAATATATTTCCCGATCGAGGAGATGCGAGCTGGCTCAGAGATTGTCCCTATCTGAAACTCAAGTATAGTAAACAATTTATTGACATCGAAAGCTAGAGAATCACTATGTTTTCTCCTTCTATATAATGCTACCTCTTAATATGCGAATCATTTCGGGTAACTTATGAACATATAGAAATGTAGTATGTGTATAAATTTTATTGTAGATAAAAATTTGGTTTCAAAATCGTCGTGCAAAGGACAAGAGACTTGAAAAGGCTCAAGTGGATCAGCACGTGAGGTAAAATAATGTTTATTTTACCAAGTTTTTTTGAAAAATCATTTCCTCTTGTAAATTAGACCCACAGTTTTTTATATATATCAACCGAAACTTATTGTTTTAACGCATTTGAAACTGAGTACATACTGTTCAACATAATCAAATTACGTGCTTCCTTGACTAAATAGTACTTCCGTGTACGTTTATGTGTTTACACTATAGTCTTATGTATATATGGTATATCGATATTTTTACTACAGATGTTTAGCTTCAACCCTTGCGCTAAACAGCAACCCCTCATTGGTAGCCAGTGCTCCAGCATCAAATGTTCCTAGTTACTTGAACTACCTTCCCTTGCAAGCCTTTGGGCTCCAGTCACCAGGAAGCAATGGCAATGGCAACAATAACTTGAGTGCTGAAGCCGGAGAAGAGTACCCTTGTTCCTCAAGCGACATCAATGATAAGACATGTGCCGGATCTAGATTCCGTCCAGTTATTGGGTCGGAGCTCTCTGATTTCAAAAAAGGATTTCGGAATGACTCTCGTCAAGACTCTGAATGTAGTGATTAGATACTACTCCTAATACATATGTTGTAGATGTCGGGTAGTGTATTATATAAGGAATGTCGGTTAGATATCTGACCTATTTTATTTATCAGACGATTACAATAATTTATTTGCTATTTATTTCCTCGTAATTGTGTGCATAGGACAAAGCGTGAAGTAGTGACCAGCATGCATTTTATATTGCATGCATTTAAAAAACAATGAGAAAGCAGTATGAGAGAAACTTACTAGTACAGTTCATGACATTTCATATAATTTTGTACCAGTCTGCCCCTGATCCACACAACAATTTCGTTGAAGTGATATAATATACGTACTAAAATGTAAACAGAACTGTAAAAATACTGCTGGTATTATCACATTCACCTCATTTCACCTCAATAAAAATATCACTTTGTTAGTTGATCTTTGAATCCTATATCAGTGCAGGGGTTGTAAGTCAATATTCATCTATTTGCATGAAGAAGAAAAAAAGGCATTCCGGATCCGGGCAAAACTAGCTCACTAGAGTAAAGTACTAAGATGAGTCATTTTGTATACCTCTACTGATAATAAATTGAAGACAATAAGGAATCAACTCGCATATAAAACCATTTCTTAGACCTTCATGGCTCATATAAGAACGAGGGTTACTTAGGAGTGGAACAATTTTTGAGCTAAACGTTCAATTTTTTTTTACCAATTACAAATATGGGGTACCTCATTGCATGGACCCTCTGGGTTCTTTGCTACATTATTATAGGCTCTGTGAGTAAGCCCCAAGTTTCCCTAAAAAATGGTAAACTCTTTACCAAAATTCCACCTTTTGTACAAACTCCAGAGGAATTTCTCTTCAAACAGTTAGAACCAGTCCAGCCTGGTGATGCACAGACTAGCAATACTTTAATATTAAAAGAAAATCAAGTAATGGAACCACAATTGCAAAGAGTAATAATAAGGCGAAATACCAAGGAAACTTCATTTGGAAATCATGGGGGTCATATTCCAACTGGAAGTCATGGTGGCCACATTCCAACTGGAAGTCATGGTGGCCATATTCCTCCAGTACAAGGACCACTAAGAGAAACAATTTTATTTAATGTGGCAGCAGTGTAAGTGCAAGTATTATTATTAATTTACCTTCTTCGTGTGTATGTATAAAAATGTATTTATGAACATCGTGTAGAATTTGGAGAATCAAGAGCCTCTGGTTTAGAATTTCTTTGAGTCAATGGATGACCTAAAAGTTTAAACCGCGGCAATTTCACCATAGTAGATATTATACCACGGGCTGAGATTAATGTCTTCACCTATACCCACTCAACCTCAATATGACTACTCATTTTAAGGACGATAAAGATAAAGTGCCTTGATTTAATTTTGAATTCCAGTGGACTTCCCAGTAAAGATCCATTCAGGGGCGAACCGGACCCTTTCATCCAAATCTATTACGCTAACAGAAGTAGCACCAATTATAAACATTTTGCTCGGACGTCAACTTTAATTGACAAGCATGAAGCAATATGGACCGACATTATCAAGTTTGAGGATTATATATACGGTGCAGGACAGGTGAGTTTCTTTTTAAAATCCATTGTAAATTAAAACAAGTGACTTGCGTTAGTATTGGTTGACATTTATTATTAATTAATTAAAAGTTGCACAAAACACAATATTAAGTACTAGACCGTCATAATCAGAAATATTTATAGCTATGTACTGTTTGATTACGCCTGGATTTCAGAAATTGAAGTTTGAAATTCGCGATCACGACGAAGCTGACTGGGATGACCACATCGGCTATGCTTACATAGAACTTGACCCTTGTGTAAGGGAGTCCAGGCGAGAGAGAACAACGAAAAACTCTTGTCACGCGAATATAAGTGATGAAAATGGTATTTTGTACATGTCAATTTTATAAACATTTTTTTATGTTCCCATTCCCAAAGGATGCAACACTTTTTTCCTTGATGTAAATGATTAAACATTGTGCATACTGGCACAAACCTTTTTATGAGTATAATACATAAGATAATATAAATACCATACGTTTTCTTTGCAATCAGTATTCATTTTTTCGTTTTATTGGCATAATATACTTAGTAAGTAAAAGCTTTTTTAAGCAATGCAAATAATAATAATCCGAGCTGCTTTCAAATTCGAGTAGTAGGGACGGGGACCGTTATTTTTATTCTCAGGTTTTGTTCTATATTAAAGATAATCGAAGTCATGGACTTCATTTTTTTTTCGAATTTACGTCTG